>ONZH01022766.1:270000-454494 GCA_900303285.1 Rhinella marina
TACTATCCTGCAGTATCTAGGGCTCTTACAGTACATCAGAGCTGTCATTAACTCTAATGATAATGAGATGACTCTGCTCACCCATCCCATTCTATACAGCAAAGCTGACAAGTGATCTGCAGAAAACAGGACCTGCCATCTTGAATGTGTCTTAGAGGTCATTATGATACATTCCATACAAGTGGATACAACTTTAAGAAATGTATTGCACATAAAATATAACCATTTTATGACATAAATGTAAATGAAATTGTCACAATGCATCTTAAAATGAAAAATAAAGCAGCTTTACATATGCTTGTTACTGGCTACAGCTCCTATATAGACCTATATGTTTCCATGGTAACAGACTACAAGCCAACTGTGTAGTCTTATCCTTTGGTCATACTACTTCTTGATAATCTAGGTTTAAAAAGTCAGGGGACACAGGGTAAGGTTTTACTTAGTAATCATGGAGACACATAGGTATGCACAGGAGCATTGAACTGAGAATGACAAGAAATTATTAAAACCTATGTACACCTTTGGGGCAATTTTTTTATTATCGCATTGTACTTATTTTGAGCTAAAATCATTTTTTTCAATTGGTCTTTACTGAAAATACGGAATCCTTTTTTGTGTACAGAGCTTAGATGCTCTACTAGCTGCCTGTGGATTTTCTGTCTTTTCCATCATCTGAGGAGCAGTCAGACTCCTTATCTTTGATCTCTGACATTATAAACACTCATTATAGCTCAGTTCTTATCTTACTGATAAGAATGTGACTTAGATAAGTGTTTATGACCTCTTAGTAGTTTAGAGATAAGGGTTATTAGATGACTGGCACAAAGTGAAAGTACCAGTCACACAGTTAGAAAAACGGTTAACCCTTTGTGACACAACGGCTCAATATTTTTAATAAAGGCCAATTGACAATATGATTTTTAGTGAAAAATGAGTAAAATCCAATTATAAAAAAATTGCCTCCAAAGGTGTACATAGCCTTTAATGAACAGTATTTGCAAAGCTGTTTATTTTTTTTTTCAATTTATTTTCAAGTTAATTTTATTATTAACATTATTATTCAGGATTAAAGAATGTTGCAACTCAACACTGGCTGTAGATTATTCTTAGTACAAACCACTGGCAATTTCATTGCATGGAAGTATTTGTAAATCTCATATTACGAGTTTAAAAAAAAGCAAAAAAAACCTTAAGGCCCCTTGCAGACGAGTGTCACACACGCATGTCTCCCGCAACGCACCTACTGACCTGAACTCCGGGCACTGACGAGGATCACATAGCATTATATTGATTTATGATGCTATGTAACCCTTACAGTTCTGGAATGTAATGGATAACCCTAACAGCATTATGTCAGTGTTATCCATTACATTCCAGAACTGTAAGGGTTACATAGCATCATAAATCAGTATAATGCTATGTGATCCCTGTCAGTACCGGGAGTTCAGGCCAGTAGGTGCGTTGTGGGAGACGTGCGTGTTTCACGCTCGTCTGCAAGGGACCTTAGAGGTATAAGCTCAAAGCTCCTTTCTTGATTTTCTAACTGTATTGTGCTTGCTCTGACATTGCCATGGCAGTGTCAGCATGCTTTAGTACTTCCTATCATGTGACAGGAAACACTGACAAGACTGGAGGTCACATGACAGGAAAAAATATTGCAGGATCAGGGTCAAAATGTCTCACATATGGCAAGCTTATAGAGGTATTCTGATGACACATATTTATAACATACCCACAAAATATTTTATAAATGTTTGGTCTGGGGGAGCTTGACTGAGGTGATGGGGTGTGGGAGCATTTATTGTATTTACATGGTGGTGCTGGGCATAGTAGGTCTTTACCAAGGAATTGGCCATGTGGCACTGGAGACTAATGGCCCCACATGCCATTATTGAAGGGGAAAGTTATGGTGGCTGCCTCACTAACCAGCCCGGAGATGCACAGGTGCATTGAGTCGCCCAACTGGGCTGGGATGAGCCTTTGTAGTGCCAATCCAGGGCATTTGTGTGCATAGCCATGACTGACCCTGCACTGTGGTACAAACTAAGAGTCAGCAGACAGGGAAGTTCTTGCAAGAGTAGTTGGGGAGCGTACTCATGAGAAAACCTTCAACCTTCCTGCCCATTCCAAACCATTTTGAGATTCGCTGGGACCTGCTATCCCAATGTCACCAAATATTATTGCTACTAATTAGAAGTGAGCGAATACATTCTAACTGAACCCAAATTTTGTAAATATTTGAGGTGAATCCAAATTTTTTGCTGATTCCATTTGTGCAAATTTTGGAGAGAGAGGAAAAAAAATTTAAAAATTATAAAAAATTAGAAACAAGAGAGAAAATCCTGGTAGAGAGAGTCCTGGCAGAGTGTCCTGCATCATTTTTTAGTCCAGTTGGAGCACCTTTGATGACCAGGGTTGGCTGAATCGAATTTTGAGCAATTTGCTCATCCCTAGTACTGATTGCAATGGTACCTAGATCATTCTAAGGTGGAGTTCTTGTATTCCCCATAACTCATCAGCACCTGGTGGTAAGGGAAGTAAGGGTGCTGCCACATGTTCAGGTTTTTTGATGCATGTTTTTGAAAGCCAAAACCAGGAGTGGATTGAAAAAAGTGGAGAAGTTGTATCTGTCCTTAATACTTTCTCTCCTCCTATGATCCACACCTGACTTTGGCTTCAAAAACATCAAAAAGACCCTTAGGAGAGTTTAAATTAGGATGAGTGCCGCCTTCTCCTTTGTCGAGGGAAGGGCTAGTATAGCGGAGCAGGTTTTGATTCATAACCTTGCAAAGTTGTGGTCTACAGATGCATTTGGTATATTGGTTAACCCATTCCCAGTCTGGAATGTGTACATCATGACGTGGCAGGAAGTACTGTGCCCCCAGGTACATACAATGGGCCCCACAAAAAATTACTTTTCATGTGGATAGTAAATTATAAGTTATAGCTTTCACAAGGCAGAGATGGAAAAATGCAATGAAAAATTTTTCATCCCTGTTCTTATAGGCTATGTCCTTAAATAGGTAGAAAAACATGGCCGCCTTCTTCAGAAACGGCTGCACCCGTCTATGAGTGGTAGCCAGGGATGTAACTACCATAGTGGCAGACCATGCGACTGCTATGCGGCCCAGGACAAGAGGGGCCCAGTCTTAGTTGGGATCATCTCCTCTTCTACTGGAGGTGAAAACTTGGTCAGGAATTTACCCTCTAAAGGAACAACTTTTAGCAAATGAGGCTGTGATGAATATGATGTGGGGGTGCATACTTCTTGTAGTTATTATATTATATATATTGTGTCTCTGTTATATAAGGTGTGGTTTCTGCTGGATAGAAGGGTCATTAACCAAATGGCTGACCTCTTTGAAGCCTATGGCCTACCCCAGCATGGTGGAGCCTGTCAGCTACATACAAGATGAACAACTGGACATTTCTCCTCATCCTCCCGTCGTATCTCACACCTCTGGCTGCCTGGTACTAGCTTCAAAGAAACATCTGCTCCCCCCTGCTAGACCAGATACTGGGGGAATGGGACCCGTTTTGGAGGGAGATTTAAAAACTGTAAAACAAAGAGATTTAGTATTCAGTGCCCTCCACGCCCCTCATTAATTGCCCCCCAATGGAAGAACTGGGATTTGGTTAGTCGATGACTGGGCCGACCGGAAATTGGAAACCAATCCTAGTTCTATAAAATTGTTGGATGGACAGATTTTAATGGTTACATCGTGTGGGAGTCATAGCCGAGCTGACGATTAACAATTTTCCTCCACTTCTCCCAGGGCAGTAAGTTTCTATTACTGTTTTTCTCCCATTTATTTTACTCTTGCTGTTTGTGTACTTTATTTGTATTTTGTCTAATTTTTACATCTATTTCTATAAGCTCTGCAATACTTTTGTGTATAAAGTATTCCCTTTATAAGTCTGCCTTGTTGCTCTAAAGAATCCATAGCCTGAATGTGTGACTGTGTGATTGCCTGTGCGCAGAACGAATACGTGAATGGTGCAACGTTTCCGGCTTACGTCAAAGTCGGTGGTGGCAGCGGGTGCTTGGGGTGCTGGGTCTGTATGTGTTTGGGGCGACCTACCCTCAATTTGTGGCCCGAGTGTGTGGTGTGCACAGAGTGAGAGCTTGAAGGTAGTCTGGCCCCTGGCAGATCCATCCCTGGTCGCGGGACGCTGCAGTGCGTACGTGACAAATTGGTGGCAAGCGGTGGGATGTTTTTATTATATTAGAGCATTAGTGCTTGGTTTACGTGATTATTCCCTGCACTAAAGGACTGGCTGGAACCTTGCGAGGATCTACAGCAGTCCTACAAGGACGGACTCAGTGCTTACTGTGAGACATATACGTACAAACAGTTTCCCTCCCCAGTTTTTCTTTCCTATTTTTATTTTGGTGAAGCCTGCCTTCTGAGATGGCGACCTGTTATGAAAAGCAGAGCAAAGAGGCTCTGGTCCAACTCTGCCAACAGAGAGGCATCAATGCCACAGGCAAAAACAGGACCAGGATGATTTTTGAATTGATGGGGCAAGACGAGGAGCTGCACCAGGTGGAACCCGGGCAAAGTCACCGTATGGCTCAGGAGAGCCAAGCAACGGACGGCACTGCTATAACTGTTCCTTCTGAGGGCACCCAGAGCACCAATCCTCCGGAGGGTGTGGACTTAGCTCTTCAGTGGATTTTACAACAGATGGGTGGATGTGACCCTAACCTGCGCCTGCAGATCATTATGCAACATCAACAGGCAGCCGAACGTAAAGCTGAGAGGGAGGCTGCAGAACGCAAAGTACAGAGAGACCATGAGGCTGCAGAGCGGGAACGGGCTTTTCAGCTAGAAATGGCGAGAATTCAACAGAGCAGCCATTCTCCACAAGCTCCATCTCAGGATTCACACCTAAGGAGACCCCGGGTGGAGAACTTTCCTACGTTGGAAGAGGACGGTGATTTGGACATTTTTCTGCGGAGTTTTGAGAAAACGTGCAGGCAGTACCAACTGCCCCGTGAGCAATGGGCACAGTATCTGACTCCAGGGTTGAAAGGCAAAGCTCTGGATGCATTTTCGGCTCTTCCTGAAGAGCAAGATGGGGACTATGATGCCATAAATGAGGCGCTGATCAGAAAGTACAATCTCACCCCAGAAGTCTACCGTAAAAGGTTCAGAGGAATACAAAGGACTCCTACCGACAGCTATGCTGATGTTGTGAGCCGCTTGAGGACTACCTTTCGGCAATGGACGAGAGGACTATCTATTTCCACCTTTGATCAGTTGGAGGACCTCATGATCAAGGATCAATTTCTCCATATCTGCCCTGTAGATGTGAAGCAGTTTATCTGTGACAGAGAGCCTAACACGGCAGACCAGGCAGCACAAATTGTGGACTCTTATATGGCCAACAGGATGCATGACCCCCGGAAGCCATCTGTGACCAGCTGGAAGGGAGGTAAGCCAGTGGGAGCCCCCACTCCATCCCCCAGCCAATACCCAGGGCACCCTACTTCTATATCTGGGGCCCTGGGGACCAGGCCTATTTTTATGGATCCCCATAGATGTTTTACCTGCAACCAAATGGGACATTTAAGCCGTAATTGCCCTCAGAATAGGAAACCCATTATCTCAATGGAACTTACTGGATCATCTTCGACCGTCCTATTTGTCACAAGAACAGAGGGCAGGAATGCCGATCACCTCCAATCCGTCACCGTCGGCAACCAGGTCACTATCGGTCTGCGAGATACTGGAGCAGAAGTCACCCTTGTGCGTCCGAAACTAGTGAACCCCGAAAATATAGTTCCTGGAGCAACCCTGGCTGTGAAGGGAGTCGGTGGGGTGAACCTTGCAATCCCCATGGCACAAGTATTTCTGGATTGGGGTGCAGGTCATGGAGTTCGGACCGTGGGAGTGACCAATGCCATCCCTACTGACGTATTGCTGGGAACTGACTTAGGGCGGATTGTGTCCCAGTATGTGTCCACTCTAACTAAGGAGGACACACCGAGTCTAGATGGACTGTTTCTAAAGAATCTTATCAGTGAACCTGAAGTTCCAGAGAGACAAACCTTGTCAAACCTTCCCCACAAGGTGAGAAGCGACCGAATTATAAAAGAGAGTCATATGACTTGCAAGCTGAAAGTCCTGTCAAAGACTCTGTTGCCCAAGAAACCAGGCACCGAGGTATGTACATTATTGCAGAGGATCCCATTGATAAAGCTGATAGTGACATTGCAGGCAGTAATCTTATCCAAGGGCCTCTTTATGTCGGAGCAGAAGATTTTTCTGATGATGCGGAAAAAGAAACACATTCTGTAGAGGATTTCTTTGTCCAAGTACCAAGAGATGAGGGTATGGACATTATTTCCAAGGACGTTATTGACAAATCAGAAGACAAAATGGAAGACTGTAATGCGGAAAATGACAATCTCCTTGTAGAGGAGCAGGACATGGAGCCTAGCAAGGAGGAGCTACTCAGTGAGGAACCTTCAATTTGTCCAGCAGCCATTGTGGAACGAGTACCGACTACAGATTTACAGTCCCCCATACCCTGGACTTCCAAACCTAAATGATAATAATGAGCTAGTTTCTGAGGCCTACCAGGATTTAACCGAGGAGCCAACCATTGGAGATGATGACCTTCATCTGACAGATAAAGCTTCTGGTCAGGATGGTGAGGAAACCAGGGGACCAACTGAAACAGTCGGACCTTTTCTTAATACGGACTCAGCTGGATTACTGTATGAAAAACGGTCAGCTAATCTATTTGGACTATGTGGGTCATCTGACGTTGCCCACATTACCCTCTGTAGCTCTGTCACCATAGCTTTAGTTCCAAAAGTGATGGAGATCTATCAGACCCTGTGTGCAGAACCAGAAATAAAGCCAAGAACGGAAGTAGTGACTCTCCCAAGTTCAAATCAGGAGCTTGACCAGCAGATGGGTGGGCAGGCCACAGAGATGTCAGGGAGATGTGCTTGGGAACCGACCTGTAGTCAGTTCCCATGGCACATCATAAAAGGGGGGGCTGTGATGAATATGATGTGGGGGTACATACTTCTTGTAGTTATTATATTATATATATTGTGTCTCTGTTATATAAGGTGTGGTTTCTGCTGGATAGAAGGGTCATTAACCAAATGGCTGACCTCTTTGAAGCCTATGGCCTACCCCAGCATGGTGGAGCCTGTCAGCTACATACAAGATGAACAACTGGACATTTCTCCTCATCCTCCCGTCGTATCTCACACCTCTGGCTGCCTGGTACTAGCTTCAAAGAAACATCTGCTCCCCCCTGCTAGACCAGATACTGGGGGAATGGGACCCGTTTTGGAGGGAGATTTAAAAACTGTAAAACAAAGAGATTTAGTATTCAGTGCCCTCCACGCCCCTCATTAATTGCCCCCCAATGGAAGAACTGGGATTTGGTTAGTCGATGACTGGGCCGACCGGAAATTGGAAACCAATCCTAGTTCTATAAAATTGTTGGATGGACAGATTTTGGTTGTTACATCGTGTGGGAGTCACAGCCGAGCTGACGATTAACCATTTTCCTCCCCTTCTCCCGGGGCAGTAAGTTTCTATTACTGTTTTTCTCCCATTTATTTTACTCTTGCTGTTTGTGTACCTTATTTGTATTTTGTCTCATTTTTACATCTATTTCTGTAAGCTCTGCACTACTTTTGTGTATAAAGTATTCCCTTTATAAGTCTGCCTTGTTGATCTAAAGAATCCATAGCCTGAATGTGTGACTGTGTGATTGCCTGTGCGCGGAACGAATACGTGAATGGTGCAACGTTTCCGGCTTACGTCAAAGTCGGTGGTGGCAGCGGGTGCTTGGGGTGCTGGGTCTGTGTGTGTTTGGGGCGACCTACCCTCAATTTGTGGCCCGAGTGTGTGGTGTGCACAGAGTGAGAGCTTGAAGGTAGTCTGGCCCCTGGCAGATCCATCCCTGGTCGCGGGACGCGGCGGTGCCTACGTGACAGAGGCAGTGGAAAAATGGCCCAAGGGTCATAGAAAGGGGTTTAGGCGGAAACCCTTCTGTTCTGTGTGGGGGGCCTGGTCTGATCCTTGTTATGGATCTTATTACTTATGTACGCCACTGGTGGTGGCTGGTATTGCACTTGAGCTCCATCAAAGTGAATGGGGTACAAATGCAATACCATGCTGTTTTTGGAAAAAAACGGCCATGTTTTTCTAATTCTGTACAACTTCTTTAGGGAGGTAGATTCATGTGTTTAAAGAACATCTTCTCATCTTTTCGACTTGGTTCAAACCACTGTTCTGTAGGATGGGGGAGGGGAATGTATTAGTTGGTTCCCTTCTTATGTAATATGTATTACGCCCACGCCGAATAGATTTTTTTCTTATTTTCACAGTCTTGGACTTATCTCCGTAGAGCACAAGCATTGTCCTTTAACTGAGGCCGTTTGATCTCCATATTGCAGTGCCCCGGATTGAATTTTAGCGCGGTGTCCAGCCGGACGGTAAATCCAGATGCATTTGAATTGTTATTGCTGTAATATTAGACAAGGCAGGAAACACAGATCTGATAAATCGAAACCTATATTCATAAGTTGAGATTTCCATCTAGTTTCATTCAGCTTCGAGTTCAAACGTATCTTATTCTATTGTAAAAGCTTCTAATAATAATACAAGTAAATATAGTTTTCTAAGAGATCTAATTTAACCCTTTCTCGCCACAACCATTTTTGATTTCTGTGCTGTCGTTTTTTCACTTCCACATATTTTGTAGGGTGAAATTAAAAAAAAAAAAACACAATTCGGCCAAGGTTTTTGGGGTTTTGATATTACAGTGTTCACTGTGGGCTAAAAATGACATGACGTCCTTATTCTGACAGTCGGATTACGGCAATACCAAATTTGTATACTTTTTATTTTGTTTCACTTCTTTTAAAAGAATAAAAACCTTTGAAAAAATAAAAACTTTCTTTGCATTGCCATTTTCTGACACCCATAACTTTTTTATACTTTCATCTCAAGACCCCAGGCTGTCATGGCAACCGATCAGAGCCCTGAGATTTCGCTGGGGGTTTCAGATTGGAGGACACAGGGAGATCTTTCCTCCTGGCATCTGAGAAGCTAAATGATTTGTGTCATCGCCGATCCCTGTCACTGCTGGCGGGTGCTTACTGTATTATTACTTTCAGTTAAAAAAAATTTTTTTTTGGCACGGGGGGGGGGGGGGGGGGGTTAGGGAGGCTGCAAGGTGACCATAAAACTGTGATTTGGCCATTTTGATTGTTGTTTTCCTGTTACGCTCAAGAATACTTTGGGGGACATTTATTAAGACTGGCGATTTAGGCGACGGTGTTAATTCCTGTGTGCTGCCAGTGGATGAGCCAAAGTTAAGTTGAGGCGCGGCCTCTACATAACATTGCTGCTTGCTGCAGCCGACCATGCGACATGCTTTAGTCCATGCCAACTCCCTTGCTGGCGTAGATTAAGATAATTTTCCACGCCAAAAACTGGTGTTGTCCTGTAAAAACTATTATTTATTTATTTTTTTAACTTTTTTAAAAAACTTTTTAAACTTTATTTTTTTGTCCCCCTAGAGGACTTGAACACGTGATCATTAGATCTTCTTCCATAGACTGCAATTATATAACAGTGTGGTCTGTGGCAGAATGGCAATGTTCCTATTGAACCCCGTTTGAGGCAGGGCTTATTAGGAACTTAGCTATTACAGGCCTAGGAGCCTTCAGATGGCCACAGCAACCAACCAGCTTACTTTCAAATAATACCCTGATCAACATCCAGCCGAATCTCCCATCTGGGAGATGTAGTGTCAGAAAGTTCCAGTCAAAGGATCTTGATAACATTGCATCCCCTTCCCCCACCACCATCTACGTACAACTACTACCTTTGTGCTCCCTATAACTATATCAGCGCAGGGACCCAAACCTGAATTTCAAATCTTTTTATATTTCCAGTTTTGGAAAGGACATGGGTTGATTGGCATCAGCAGGGGCGGTCTTGGGCACCATGCATCCTATGCATTTGCATAAGGCCCCTGACGTCCAAGGGGGCCCCCACGCTCCGCTCTTGTGCCGGTGCCCAAGACCGCCCACCCAGCTGTCACTTACTGCATTTGTCCGAATGCGTACGCATTTTATAAATGAGTACGCTAATGCATACTAATTTATAAAATGCATACGCATTAGTGTACATACTAAAATATCCGTATGAATTAGCGTGCAGATTTGAAAAAGCGCACGCAAATTCCACCCGAGCAAGCTCGCTCATCTCTAGTCCCAATCTTTGATGTGTGTGTGTGGGGGGCGTGTCATCAGGGGCGTGACGCGTCATTGGGGGGGGGGGCGGACATAACTTCGCATAGGGCCCCAGAAATGCCAAGACCGCCCCTGGGCATCAGGAGGCACATTAAAAACGAATGTGTGACCCCTCCTACGTGTCAAGTGTGTATTTGGAAAAAATGAAAATGGCTTTTTGGTCCTTAAAGGGTTAATAGCATAATATAAGTGTAGATGCCGGATTTGTATTTTTTCACCTAAAATCTACTCAAGTGCAATCCATTTTAGTTCTATAAATGTAAGAAGGTGGAATAGAAGCGCTTCCTCCTTGCCATATAATTAAGGAGACTTAATTTCTTGTGTGACAGGGCTCACAACAGGTAAATCCTATACCTTGCAGGATAATAACGGGGTATACAAGAGATGGTGCTCAGCGGGATGCTCCGGGCGCTTCCCTCCTCCTTAACTCATTTAAGTGTGCACTGCAGTCACTCAGGGTATAGACATTTATGGAGGGGGCTCAGTGCAGTGTAGGTCATATAGCTATACACAGGCTCCTCATAGGGGCACAGCTAGGAGGTGCAGAGGTAGCAGTACCACTGAGGTCCAAGTGCCTGAGGGGGTCCAAAGCCCACTCTGCCACCTATGACAACGCCTGTTATAAACACCACATGATAATCTGGGGGCCTCTTGCAGATTTTGCATTGTGCCCCAGGAGTTTCCAGTTACGTCTCTGTGTATTCATGCTATACAAATGAATGCTGGATTACAGAACCATAGGATTCCCTGGTCCTCTGTCTAGAAAATTGCATTCAGTATAATAAGTAACCATGCGCCACATAGCAAACATTTGAATGGAGACCCACTTTACCATGGCCAGCAGCAAGTTCAGAAGCTTGATTTTCTTGGTCTCTAATGCTTAGGGACAATGCACACAGTGATGTCACAGTATAGGGATAATAAACACAGTGATGTCACACTACAGAGATAATAAACACAGTGATGTCACAGTACAGGGATAATAAACACAGTGATGTCACAGTCCAGAGATAATAAACACAGTGATGTCACAGTACAGAGATAATAAACACAGTGATGTCACAGTACAGAGATAATAAACACAGTGATGTCACAGTACAGGGATAATAAACACAGTGATGTCACAGTACAGAGATAATAAACACAGTGATGTCACAGTACAGAGATAATAAACACAGTGATGTCACAGTACAGGGATAATAAACACAGTGATGTCACAGTACAGGGATAATAAACACAGTGATGTCACAGTACAGGGATAATAAACACAGTGATGTCACAGTATGTACATCACAATACAATTTGCACTAGAAGTTATGAATGAATTGCTAGCAGTCTGCAGTAAGGGTACAGAGGGGAGGTAACCAGTTGGGGGCGTGTACCTGCACAGTCTGAACATGGCAGCATTGATTGGCTAGAGTCAGTCTGTGCAGGTACACACCCCCAAGTGGTCACCTCCCCTCTGTTCCTTTACTGAAGGCAAATAGCAATTCATTCATAACTTCTAGTAGAAATAATAAAGGAATGGCACAACATATAGACATAAGAATAGATGTTCCAGTATTGTTATTACATTGGGAATGCATGACGCTATTAAAAAGGCATGTCAGGAGAGGGGAGAGGTCCTCTTTAAAGGGGTTTTACAGGATTTAGATATTGATGACCTATCCTCAGGGGTCTGATACCCAGCACCCCCACTGCACAGCAGCTGCTGTTGCCATACAGTGCTATACAAAAAGCTCCAGTGCATAGTTTCCGGCGCCGGTGTACTGCAGCTGAGCTCATGTAGATACAAACAACAACAAAAACCAGAGGGACGGCTCACTCTGATATATATGAATATATTGTATATAAATTAATCAAAATATGCTGAGAGTTGTCTCCTGTCTGGGGCCTTCAGACAAAAAAAAAACAAGATAAATAGGAAAATAGTGAGCTCCTCGAGGATAGATAATATATTTATTTATTAATAAATAAATAAATATAAAAAATAAATAAATAAGAATAAAATAAACGCATCAATTTATATTATAACAATGACAATTAATATGACAAAACTAGAAATATAATACCAAATAATAAAATATAAATGTCCAGTCCAGAGCCTCAGCTCATATTCTCCTGAACGGGATGGAACCTTCCCCTTCCATTGATGTTCCGACACCCAAAACAGCTGATCGGTGGGAGTGTTGGGTGTCGGACCCCCACGATTTGATATTGATGAGATATCTTAAGTCACAGAAATAACTCTTTTAAGGTGGAGATATACATTTGTCAAATGGTAGTCGAAACTTCTGATTTCAGTAAGACTGTACGACTATCAAAGGTGCATAGTAAGGTCCTGATATTTGGGGAAAGCAGGATCAGGCTGTTGGATTTCAGCCTGCCCGGTCCTTTATTCTTCTGGGAGATAAGCTGCCAGTGGTGTCCAGTATTGGCTTATTCCTTTCTCCATATTAAAATGATCTACATGCTTGTCGGGCGGAGCTGTTCTGTGTAGAAGTGAGGCCGGAGGGATAGTTGTCGGCCGGCATTAGGCTGGACTGTGCCCTGTGCCGTACTTTCTATTATGAGCACCCCCCCCCCCGTAGGGTACCATATAATGCCCAAATAATGCAGTCATACAATGTATACAGAACTCTTTCCTACTCAATAAACTAGGGAAAGAAGATGTCTCCTGTGGTCACCAGCCATGGAATCAAGGGTCCAAGCCCCTGGTGCCCCGGCCTTCAGTGCCAGTGGTGCCCCCTTCAGCTATGACAGGTTACACGTCCTGGTTCTCGAGATGAGCCCATGTTAAAAAAGTGCAAAGTGCAAAGTGGACGGTCTCCCGTATCCATGCAGGTCATTAAAATCCCAAACCACACATTTGCCATATGATAAAGCGACTCTCAAATTGTGTTGAATCCACAGGTTTGCAGATGACAGCCAATTACACTGAGAGGAGAAGGGGTTAATTAGGAAGATCTGGAGCTGAGAATGCAATTTGCATGAACTGTACTTTTATACTTGAGGATAGAGTGGAAAAATAACCCTTTTTGTAAAGAAAAGAAAAGCCTCTACATCAGAGAGAAAGAATACTGCTCTTAAACACTATAATTTACCGCACTTCCAAAAAGGCTATCAATTAACACACACAAAAAAAAGTAACAAAACTAAATTCCTTCCATAACATTTTTTTTCAAGCTACGTTCCCCCGGACCAGGCAATATTCATAATAAAGTAGAGAACAAATCCAATTTAAACTGCACTAATTTATACCTATGGAAGAATGTGTCCCATAGAAGAAGGTTCATTTGCATAAGCAGCGAGTTCAGCTTCATCCTTATCAGATACATAGCGGGACAGTAAAACCTGGATCCACTGCCAGACACAGGAGCACAAGATACACCGCCAGACACAGGAGCATAAGGATACACCGCCAGACACAAGAGCACAACGATACACTGCCAGACACAAGAGCAGAAGATGCACCGCCAGACACAAGAGCACAAGATGCACCGCCAGACACAAGAGCACAAGATACACTGCTGGACACAAGAGCACAAGATACACCGCCAGACACAAGAGCACAATAATACACTGCCAGACATAAAACCACAAGATACATGCACCACCAGACACAGGAGCACAAGATACACCGCCAGACACAAGAGCACAAGATACACCGCCAGACACGAGAGCACAAGATGCACTGCCAGACACAGGAGCATAAGATACACCGCCAGACACAAGAGCACAAGATGCACTGCTAGACACAAGAGCACAAGATGCACTACTAAGCACAAGAGCACAAGATGCACCGCCAGACACAAGAGCACAAGATACACCGCCAGACACAAGAGCACAAGATACACCGCCAGACACAAGAGCACAAGATACACCGCCAGACACAGGAGCACAAGATGCACTGCCAGACACAAGAGCACAAGATGCACCGCCAGACACAGGAGCACAAGATGCACCGCCAGACACAGGAGCACAAGATGCACTGCCAGACACAAGAGCACAAGATGCACCGCCAGACACAAGAGCACAAGATGCACTGCCTGACACAAGAGCACAAGATGCACCGCCAGACACAGGAGCACAAGATACACCGCCAGACACAGGAGCACAAGATACACCGCCAGACACAGGAACACAAGATGCACTGTGCTCTTGTGTCCAGCAGTGTATCTTGTGCTCTTGTGTCTGGCGGTGTATCTTCTGCTCTTGTGTCTGGCAGTGTATCGTTGTGCTCTTGTGTCTGGCGGTATATCCTTATGCTCCTGTGTCTGGCGGTGTATCTTGTGCTCCTGTGTCTGGCGGTGGATCCAGACACAAGAGCACAAGATGCACTGCCAGACACAGGAGCACAAGATGCACCGCCAGACACAGGAGCACAAGATGCACTGCTAGACACAAGAGCCGTAAGCAAGGGGTGCCTGGACTTGTGTTGGATAAGCATCGTCTTTGGCAATGTTTTGATCCTAAGGGTGCCTTCACATGCGGCAGACATTTTCTGCAACTAAAAATGGGTTCCATTCCTCCGAAAGGGGTTATTTTGGTGGCAAATGCATGGACTTCTGCAATGGAACTCATTTTCAGCCACAGAAATTTCTGCAACCCCTTGCTTAAAGAGGTATTGCCATCTGAGACAATGGGGGCATATCGCTAGGATATATCGAGATTCTATATCGAGAACAGTTCGGGCCAAAGTGGTGGCTGGAGGACTCCGGTCCATTAAATGTCCATTAAAAGGTCCCGTTGATTTCAAAAGAGTTCAATACCCAGGGGCAGATTGGTCATAGACCTTACAGGGAAATTTCCTGGTGGGCCGATGCTTATGGGGCCGCCTGGGCCCTCCTCATGGCCAACTATCGAACAGGAATATGGAACACGGCCGACTTCTTTTCAATGATAATGGTCTGTCATCGGTCGGATAAAACAATCATTGTTAAATTTCACTCGATGAACATTCGTTTTGGTTGAAATCGTCCGTTTTGACCGTCTTCAGACTAATGTGTATGGCCATCTTAACTCCAGTACTGTAGATACTCTGAAAGCTTCTGGTCTCGGATGAGCTCTCACTATTTCAATCATGTGATTTGTCCTAACGAGAAATGAAATCTGAAACTACAGATATGAGCCGATACTTTTGATGACTGTAGGTGGATCAGCCTCACGGCCTCCAGTGGGTGATGTGATCATAAAACCTGAAAGCAAATATAAGAAACCTACAGATACCTATAGGTACATATGGCAGGCTGCTGTAAACAGAATAAGGTGCAGGCATGGACTCTGCAGCACATGAGGTCTATGCTGGGGGCAGCACTGAGGCTTCTAGGCATGGGCATAACTACCATAGCGGCAGACCATGCGACTGCTATGGGGCCCAGGACAAGAGGGGGCCCAGTCTTAGTTGGGATCATCTCCTCTTCTACTGGAGGTGAAAACTTGGTCAGGAATTTACCCTCTAAAGGAACAACTTTTAGCAAATGAAGCTGTGGAAAAATGGCCCACAGGTCATTGAAAGGGGTTTAGGCAGAAACCCTTCTGTCCTGTGTGGGGGGGCCTGGTTTGATCCTTGCTATGGGGCCCTTACTTCTCTATGAATATGCAGTACGATGGAAAGCACCTGTGGATACATTGTATAAAGCTGGAAATAGGCAGTGATTGGTTGGTCACAATATAATCATCCCATGGGGGACCATATGTGGTGGAAAAGTCCAACTGATTAAAGACAGGGGATGTCAAATAGTCCATACAGTTTAGCATTGTTAAAACTGCTGACAGACTCCATTTTAACCCTCTAACGACTTCCCGCTATAGATGTCGGTGAGCTCCAGTGCTAAAAAATATATATATTAGCAACAGCCTGGGTTCTCAGCGCAGGCTCTGCTTCACAACTGGGATCGGAAGAAGATTTGATCCCAGCTGTTAACCCTTTGATCATCCCTTGGCATGATCAGAGGGGACTTTCCCCACTGTGATTGGGTCACTAGGAAATCAGTGACGGAGGGAGCGTTGAGAACCTATGAAGGACCCCCAGGCTGTCTGTCCAGTAAGCTCGCTGTTACAATGCACTAGTGTTGCCCGAACAGCAGCCTGTGTCCCACTGACACGGAGCTTAATGTATTAACATGCAGGAGTTTGCAAATACATTATAAGGCTACTTTCACACTAGCATTTTTGCTAGATCCGGCAGGGTTCAGCAAAAATACAACCATCTGTCATGAACAGATCCGGTTGTATTATCTGTAACATAGCCAAGACGGATCCGTCATTAACTCCACTGAAAGTCAATGGGACGGATCCGTTTTCTATTGTGTGAGACTGTGGCAGAGAAAACCCCATTGACTTGCATTGCGGGCCATGATGGATCTGTCTTGCTCTGCATCCCATGACGGAAAGCAAACTGCAGCATGCTGCTCTCCGATATGAGAACGGAATGGAATACATTTTGGAGCACTGCGTTCTGCTCAGTTACGTTTTGTCCCCATTGACAATGAATGGGGACAAAACGGAAGTGTTTTTTTCCGGTATTGAGCCCCTATGACGGATCTCAATACCGGAAAATATTAACACTGGTGTGAAAGTAACCTAAGCGTTAAATAAAGTCATAAAATAGAGCTCCCATAATAAAAATTTTTTTAAAAGTTTTATAAATAATGTAATTAAATTTTTTTAAAAGTTGCACCCTCCGGAAAAAGAAATCACCATTATTTAGTGTAAAAAATGTTTATTATGCACAAATTAAATAAAAAAATACACATATTAGGTATGCACACGACCATAATAACCATGAAGAACGTGAATAGTGTAAAAAATTAATTAAAATAATTACACCAAAAATTGCTTTTTTCTATACTGCTGCAGCAAAAAATGGAATTATAAAAATTATACCATAGTCTATATATACTCCTGGACAATGCCAAAAACTAAGATTTCTCCAGCTACACCTCTGCAGAGAGAGAAGCTCTTTGGGGTCGCCCTCTACTCCAGGTAAATAAAGGATTCCCTTTAAAATTTTTACTGTACATCTTGTACATTTATGAATATTGTAAAAAGTCAACCATGATCATGTGTGATAAAAAAAAAGTCTTTGTAGTCAGATTTCCCCCATGAAAGCACTGGCACAGTTAAACCTCTCACGACCTATATGTGGATGGATAGACTGTGTAATATACTCCCTGCAGCTCATTATCGGGATATTACGTTGCGCCGGATCGGTCAGTGACCTTACGCAGTGTGTTGCTGGCAGGAGGAGCACATTTGTCATTGCCTGCTCTATGTTATGTAATAAAACTGTTTCTATGAACTGTTAGATCTGGCATTTCACATTTCTGGCAATCGCCATGAGCTAAAGAAGCAAATTCTAAATATTCTGGGCATTGAATGACATTTTAGTGCAATAATAAATGGATATTAGCTAGAATTTCCTGGGGATGTTAGGGGCACGTATATGAAGAGATGCAACATGATAGCAAAATAGTCTTTCAAAGTGATAAAATAAAAGCTACTTAATATAAAAGCTGATATCGAGGCGTTCTCCACGCTGTCTGGAATTAATTCACACGACCGGAGATATTTACCAACAAGCTGAACAGGTGAAAGGTAAAAACGTTAAGTTACCCAGAATCAACCAGTCAGCGGCAAGTGCCGGTCAATAAACAGGAGTAAAAGACATAAAAGAGACAGAAAAAGGGATACATTTATTTTGGCTCATTATCCAGGCATTTTAAAGGACTTTTCTGGTACTTCGCTATGGATGGCCCATCCTCAGGATACATCATCAGTATTGGATTGGTAGGGAATCGACACCGCACAACCCCACCGATCAACTGCTGAGACTATACAGTGGACAGAAGCACAAGGTTCCAAGTGGCCGTGCCAGGTACTGCAGCTCAGCTCCGATTAAGTGAATAGAAGCTGAGCTGCAGTATGATGGTGCCAGACACTACACAGTCCACCTTATAGACCTCCACCTATCTGATCCTATCCTGAGGATAGGTCATCAGCACCTAAGGCCTGGAAACCCCCTTTAAGGAGTATTCCAGGGAGATGGAGAACAAATGCTACAAAAAAAAATAATATTAACGTAAACAAGTAGAAAGATTTGTGATAGAGAAATACAGTAAACAGATACATAGATATGAGAGATATAGATAGCTAGATAATAGATTCAAAACTAATATTGGATAAACTGATGATAGATAGATAGATATATTGATAGACAGATAGATAAGATAGATAGATAGATAGATAGATAGATAGATAGATAGATAGATAGATAGATAGATAGATAGATAAGATAGATAGATAGATAGATAGATATGAGATAGATAGGAGATAGAAAAATAAAGAAAAAGGCTCTAATGTTGAGCTCAAATGCTGCACCCATTTTTGGGTGAATAAAAGAATATTATTTTTGTATCTCTGGAGCGTGCTGCCATGTTTTCAGTACTTTGACTGTTTTGGATTCCTGAGCCAGGTTTCTTCAAGCCTTCACCTCATTTTTACTGTTACTGTAGTGCTGTTATTATTTTGTTATTAGATAGGAGATAGATAGATAGATAGATAGATAGATAGATATGAGATAGATAGATAGATAGTTGAAAAATAAAAGTAAGAAATTTTTTAAAATGTGCTGTCTGTTTGAGATAGAAAGATATGAGATAGATAGATAGATAAATAGATAGATAGATGATAGATGATAGATAGATAGATAGATAATAGGGATAGATAGATAGATAGATAAATAGATAGATAGATGATAGATGATAGATAGATAGATAGATAATAGGGATAGATAGATAGATAGATAGATAGATGATAGATGATAGATAGATAGATAGATAATAGGGATAGATAGATAGATAGATAGATAATAGGGATAGATAGATAAATAGATATGAGATAGATGATAGATAAATAGATAGATAGATATTAGATAGATAGATAGATAGATAGATGATAGATAGATAATAGATAAATAGATGATAGATAGATAGATAGATAGATAGATAGATAGATAGATAGATAGATAGATTACTTCTAAAAATGAAAAAAGTAGTAAAGAGTTTGTTTAAATAATTTCTGCTTTTTCTACATCTGGGTTCCGGTTACACCCCACACCGGTATTAGTATCTGATACTTCTACTGTTCTGTGTATGGATGAAGTGTGTTACAATTCCTCTTTATATGTTCCATTGCAGATTCTTAAAGTTACAGTAATAAAAAAAATTCTAAACCCAGCGGCTACAGACGTCCAGTGGTCAGCACTGTGGACTCTGCCATCATCTCCGGCTCAGCAGCGTGCTCCTCTAATATCCCTGACTCCATTACTGTGACTAATCAGGGGCTAATCCCGGCTGCCAGGAATGAAGCGTTGCGAGGGGTTTACACCTATATACACTGCACTCTGGTTACATTATCACCTGATTTTCAGTCCGTTTTACAGAGACCTCATTAGCATGTTGCAACTTAAAACTCCTGATTTACTTAATTACAAGTAATGGCTTTATTTTAGGTGTTTTTTTTTATTATACAGTCGCACCTATTCCTTTCGTCTGGATTGTTTGTATATGTATGCATCAAGACAACGCATGTGACTGCCGCGGTGAAGCTGCGCCTATATCAGCCCAGATGTTGTCTGCCTCAGCAGGTGTAACATACAGAAACCTCACTCCAATGCAAACAACACAACAGATGTCTATCTCATAAGGAGGTGACACCAAGGAGAAGGCTGAGATTAGCTCAGAACCAGTCTTCTATTTCCTTGCAAGCATGCTCAATAAAGTTTGGTTATCTTTTGCCACCACTAGGGGGCCTATCTCTATCAGGTCAACCAGTGGCGTACATAGAGAAGTAAGAGCCCCATAACAAGGATCAGACCAGGCTCCCACACAGGACAGAAGGGTTTCCTCCTAAACCCTTTTCAATGACCCTTGGACCATTTTTCCACTGCCTCATTTGCTAAAAGTTATTCCTTTAGAAGGTAGAGTCCTGACCAAGTTTTCACCTCCAGTAGAAGAGGAGATGATCCCAACTAAGACTGGGCCCCCTCTTGTCCGGGGCCCCATAGCAGTCTCATGGTCTGCTGCTATGGTAGTTACGCCCCTGAGGTCAACCATAAAAAACTATATAAAGTATGTATAATTGCTCTCAATGAAAAGCAATTCATCCCTAGAGTCCAGACTTGACCACGAGCTTTGGCCAAAAGAATGGACAGAAAGCTGTAGACATGGAGAGATGCATTAGGTCCTAAGTATAAAGTGGGAGCGTTGTACATAATGATGCCTCCTCCCTCAACTACAAAAAGATGAGATGTATTGGCCCTTCACTTGATTTGAAAGGAATTAGATGTCCAATCAAAAATAAAACACCAAAAATGATAAATGGTATACAAATAATAAGATCCCCATACACATACAACCATGCCCACTCTTCTCAGACCCCAGGCATTGTGGGTGGTCAGTGGGTAGTAACTTTAAAGGACTTGTATCTAATAAGTTATAATTTCAGAAAAAATGAAGAGCAAGAACACATAAAGAGGGAAAAAGAAATAAGACCAAAAAAAGAAGATGGAAGAGTGAGAGATCAGAGAAGAGGTAGGACCAGCCAAGTGTCCAAAATGTTTGAGCACCACCTGCTCCATGAAGCTTTAGTTTTAACTGGTGACTCCCAAGCTAAAGCATCTTAAGTATCTTCTTGGCCAAATATGTGTCTAAAAGGTCTTATGAGGACCCGGGAGGTGTTCTAGGTTTTAATATTGATGGTCTGTCTTTTGGATGGGTCATCAAGGTATGAATGGTGGCTGTCCTTGTTGATTGGCTTTGTCTTGTATGGTGGCTCAACCCCATAGAAGGTAGACCAATCATAGATCTATCCTAGGTTGAGGCCATCAATGGCGAATCCCTAGAAGGACTTTGTGAGATGAGTATGAGTCACTGTATCAATCGGTGAAGAAAAACGTGTCTGGACTCAACGAAGTTGACAACATTCCCACCAGACAGGGAAACTACATCCACTTTTCGAAATCTGTTTTACACAGGGGCGGACTGGAAACTTAAAATGGCCCTGGAAAAAATACTAAAAGTGTCCCTGTTTTGCAGTTGGATCCAAACTGATGGAAGGCAGGGCCAGCAATACCATATTGTGGTACATTATACCACCACAACAGAGCCACATCCATAGTCCATCACAAAATACTGCCAGCAGCACAAAATACTTTCCCAAAAACTTCCACTGGCCAGCTGTGAGGAGGGCTCAGGCAGCCCCCTGGGCATCGTCCCACCGGGAAATTTCCCTGTAAGGTCTATGGCCAATCTGCCCCTGGTTTTACCAATGCATTCAGTAAGTCAATGTATACATGATACCACAAAAATCTTTAAAAGAGAGAAGAGGCAAACTAAAACAGCATGTACACACTGATGTAGCAAGCCCAACAAAAACTGTGTGAATTCACTCTATAGCTTGAGTGAAAACCCAGAAAAATTGGCATATCCACAACAAGACACCATTACGCACGCTTAATGTTATATAGATACATATCATCAGCCAACAGCAGCTTACTGACGGTCTCCAGTTCTACACTGCACAGTAAAAACAAATAAACAAACAAAAAAAAACTCTAAAAATTCTGCAAACACTTTAATGGGGATAAATTAGAAACATTTTACAGTGATTATAAGGTCAATATTAATCAAAACCACAGTCGTGTTTGCAACTTACTTTGTAATCTTGAATTGACGTACGGAGGGGAGAGATTGTCGTGTGACGTCAGGTCCCTGCTTGCCATGTGTTCATAATGAGCTCCTTCCCCATAATTCTGGCAAAAGACAGACAAGACCGGTCAGCATGAGTGCTAATCAGAGGTCGCATCTCATGAAAGAAGATATGTAATGACAAGAACAGGTTAATAAAATGCGCAATCAATGGCGTCAACAGACATGGGACACGTTCACTCAGCAGTAAGCATGATGGTATGCAAAACATCCACACATCACTCACATGTATACAAATAACCTGGATATTATAGGGAAGCTATGGCCAAGGGGGTATGTACCTAGCGGCAGGGGATGCCGCTACTGTAGGGTCGCTGGCGACAGGGACGCACTACAGATTGACCAACTTCCTAGACAATGAAATAGGATGATGTCACCAGGACCTGTGTTGCAATTGGTTACCAGTGTCAAGCCTCAGCTGTAAAGGGCCTAGTTTCTCTCTGAATACTGCAGCTTATGGCTTTCGGAAACTGGAAGCCACTATTTTATGGCCTCCAAAAGGTCCTAAAGAGAAGGGGGTTGGATAAGTGTAGCTATTTGGTGGATGCAGTGATGTCTACTGGTTTAGAGATGTAGAGACCTCTATAAGATAATCTCATCTGCCAGAATGGTAGACCTTCATACAGAACAGCTCTACCTTCTGGAAGCCCAAGAGGGGATCCCTCTCTATGATATACTCTACTAGGACATATGGATACGGGTTGTCTTCCTGAGAAAACCCCTTTAAAAGAAGTAACCTTCAAAATTGGATCTGCCCCTAAGGGGGCAACAGTGAGGGATGTTGCAAAAGAAGTGCAACCCACAGTGGAGTAAATTTAGCCACCTGTAATGGAGCCTGGATATAACTCTTCAAGACATAGCAGGGTATGACTGTCCAGGGTATCAAATGAAGTCCAAAAATTTAAGTTTTCCTTTTGAAGAACTTCTACTATTTCAATGAGACACATTAAAAGGAGCACATTTGTAGTATTGAGGAGCTGGGATCCTCCCTAGTGAAAATAAATAGGCCTATAAGACATCTTCAAGGTGAGTCCACTCCTTGGGACTTAGCCCCTTACCGGCCCTAGAGGAGAAAGAATAAATGGTTCTTCTCCATTTCATCTCGGATAATGTTCTGTGGACAAGTGACTCAGAAGCCAACTCTTTGGGCAACATAGGTCACACAATATCTCTGGACTTTTTGCAGTTTATAAAGGAACCCTAAAATTGTGCACAGTACCAAAGGAGATTCTTCAGTTTGGACAATCCTTTTTTGGCAGAACTTATCTTGGCAGAAGATAAGATGTCCTGACACTGGCTCCCCCAGCGATTAGCGGTAATCCGTGGAGGAACCTGGCAACAATGTACCAAAAACTTCAACACTGTATAAGGTATTAGTGAAACCTAAAGGGGTTGTTCAGGATTTTGATATAGATGGCCTTTCCCAGTGTCAGACTGGGTCTCCTTGGGCCCACTGGAGAAAATGATTCTCAAGGCCCATCCCCCATATCATCAAGGTTTTTGAATCAAAGAAATAAACCCTACTGGCAAGTCATTGGCTCCAAAGGTTTTTTTCTCCCGAATCTTTGCGTCCCATTATGGGGTCAGAGCCTTGGCCCACCGGAGGATCCTTTGATACTTTGGTGGGCCAGTCCAACCCTGGCCTTTCCTCAGCATATGCCATTGATATCACATTGACTTGATGATCAGCTGTTACCTTGTAGCAATACAGTTGGACACCCTCCAATCTGATATTGATGGCCCGTCCTGAGGATAGACCACCTATCTCAAAATCTTGGACCATCCCTTTAATGTTACACAACATTCTCAGGACAAGGTAGGACTTGTTCATGCTCCTTGCCAGGGCTTCTCTACCAGCAGGTAGGGAGTGAAATCTCTTGGTTTTGGGTAGGTATTTTATTTGAGGTTCACCCCGTTGGCCAAATTCCCTAGGAATTGTCCTGCCCATGGCCCAGAGAAGACCACATTAAGTCATGCGACTTAATCATAAAGCTGTATAAGTTGTTAATTAAAGCTCAAGGTTGCACAACCTTCTCAGGACAAGTCATTTCGTGGCCCCCTGGGTCTTGGTAGGAAGCTGCAATCTACAAGAGACGCTGTCTCGGTTCCTCATAGACTTAGTTACCTGAGTTTCATTCTTAGACACGTCCCATCTCATAACTTTATTATGTTCCTGTACACACAGACACATGCACACCGAACAAACACAGCAATAAAGAATAATTACAGCAGCAGCAATCAAAACTCTTCATGCATTAGTCTCATAATACAATGCAAAATATAGAAGCGGGTTAACATACATGCAGCCACCTCCGGGGGGGATGAACACTGGCCTGCACACTGCATGACAGCTTCTGAAGGGCAGAAGGAAGAAGGAAGTGTCATTAGTATCGAAAAGACTTTTGCTGGTATAATATTCTTCATATAGATATTCACTGTGACGCCGATCTACTGCTTAAAGGGGGGGCTGCACTCAAAATATATCTTCTGTCCCGCCAGATGACACCATCAGTAGGGGGCGTGTCATCTTCAGACATGGCTGCTCTTGAAAAATAAATTTTAGGCGCTCTTCCCCCTTTAAGCAAGCGGCCATGGTCCAAGTTTCCATCACGTGTCTTTTATATCCATATTGTAATACTGCAGGTGATGGGGAAAGCTGCATTATTTACACACAGGACCCTGCAGACCTCCCAAAATGTCAGCTTGTAAGGTTTGCTGAAAGATGGTGTAAATAACGTGGCTCAGCCGCATCCCCTGTAGTGCCGTAACGCTTAACTGCCTCATTCCATGAATTTCTCTTTTAAGAACATCCTTGGGAGCGGATACATTTGTTGTTATGAGAAGTGAAAGGAATGAACAAGATGGAACGCTGAGGAATGTTATCTTGAGACCGGGCAGAAGGGACGAGGAGGGGAAGGTTGCGGACAAGGACGTTAGCTCATCAGCAGATGACAAATAACGGAAACGGTTGCATGCAATACAAGTGCAGTTACCTATGTAATATGGATGCAAGACAGTAGAATTCCAGGCAGCTATGGGTGTTAGTGCAACCTTATGGTCACAGAGAAGTTACCTCCAGTATGTGTTACCGATTACATTTATTTAGGATAGGTAATGATATGACTTTTTCATTTTTATAGTTGCATATGTTTACACCAAAAGAACCATCTACATCGGTATCATGCATCTCTGTTTATTCTGCATTCCTCCCATGGAGTAGTAGCAGTTGAACCCCTTAAGGACGACTTCCGTACAAGTACTCTGCAAGTCCTGGCTTTAAACATGGTGCCCGGTTAGAAGCTGAGCTGCTTTAAACAGCAGATACCTGAAGGAAATGTCTGTGATCAGCAGTATCGCCGATCGCTATTTAAGCTTTCAGGTGCCGTGGTCAATTGTGAACATCGAATGTGAAACCCCAGGAGCCATGTGTTCTCGGGGCCCGAACGGTTCCCTCGAGATTAAGGGAGTTGGTTGGTTGCTGTGGCAGCCTTGGTCCCTCTAAAAAAATCCAAGGCCTACCACAGAAATGTTCGTATAGGAACACAGCGAATTTCCCATAGACTGCAATGCTGCTTTTTGATATATATATATCTATAACCATAGCCGATAACCATAGGGCCACCCGGGCTCTCCTCACTGCCGCTGGATGGGTACGCACTACTGGGGAAACTATAGGGGTCATTACTAGAGGAAGTCCAGGTTGAAGAACTCCATGCTGAAGGTAGGGCTGGTTTGGTGTTGTGGCCCACATCTCACCTCCTAAGCCACTGTTCCATATCCATATTGGAGACAATTAGAGGAGGAGGAGGGCAGAACGTGGCAGCTATTGATGGCTACCACAGAGGGACAACTTCTGGGGAGGTATTTTGGTCTGGTGGTATTTGGTTCTGTGGAATGGTATTCTGTGCTGCACTATGATAATACCAACCCTGCCAACTTGAATTGGCCTCATCTACTTGTGTTGTCCCACCTTCTGTCAATTTGGACCCACCTACAACATCGGGGCCACTTTTATTTTTTTTTCCAGTTCCCAGTCTTCCACTGGGTCCAGCCACAACAAGGACTATGATGTTCAACAGTTGACATGTCCTGAAAGTAAAGGCACTCTGGTGGCCCAGTTCAGCTAAGTGTCCAACAGGGGAAAACTACATTTGAAGCTGATAGGAAACCAGTTCTCTTACCTCTCCCATAGTTTTAGGCTATTGTACAACAATGAGTTATTGTAAGACCATATGTGTACAATGTACAGCTTGATGGAATTAGTAGAGGACATGTTCTAGTACTTTATAGCTGTAGGGTGGGCCCCCACAATTTCCTGTGGTGGGACCAAGGAGCCTATCTAACAGTACTTTCCTTCTTGCTATGTTTAGTCTCTAAAACAATGAATTCAGCATTGTCTTTTTTCTACATAAAGGTCATATTAGGAAGGCTGAATTAATTTATCTGTTTGTGAGTAATAAAAATAATGCAATATGAAGTGCAATTTTCTGGAGAATCTAGCGATTCATATTTTCATTCTTAGAACCACTGGTACACTTCAGGACTGCTGAAATATCAGATTCCCTGAAGTCTCCCCTCAGACACATTTTTACTATAACAGGTCCACTCATTGGGGACTTAAAGAGAGTTTTGACCCATGACAACTGCTAACAGCTCTACAAGTATAGTAGTAGAGTAGGTATATAGGTGATGGCAAGAACAAGGCTAACATGCAGTACATTCAGGAAGTCTTCAGACCCTTTCACTTCTTTCACATTTAGTTATGTTACAGCCTTATGCTAAAAAAAAATCAAGTTTCCCCATCATTCTGCACTCAATACACCATAATGAGAAAGAGAGAATAGAATATTTGAAATTAGTGTTGAGCCAACTTCAGGGAAAACTCGATTCACAGTGAAGCCGAATTTCCTCGTGCTTCATGGTAGAAAATTGATTTTTCCTGAAATGGCGGTAAAGAATAAAAAAATCATACTTACCTCATCTGTTTGAGCGCAAAGAGCTGGGCGTCACCATCCTGATTGGAGATCCCGTGCACTGTGACGTACGACGTCACCACACCTGCTGACATCATTTAGGGCCATGCGAGATTTGGCACTGGATCTTCAATCAAGATGGCGAGGTAAGTATGATTTTTAAAAAATTTTTTACCGCCATTTCAGGGTATATCAATTCACTACCACGAAGCACAAGCAAATTTGGCTTCAAGGCAAATCAAATTTTCCCTGAAATTCGGATGAAGTATGATTTTATTTATTTACTTTTATTTTACAGTTTATTATTAATATCAGATGCCAAGATCAGCGAGAACACAGCATCTGACGGGGAGCAGTGTAATTCGTCATAAAGCAAATTTTTTTTGTAAAATTCGATGAAGCAGCCGAATCGAATTTTCCAATACTTTGCTCATCTCTATTTGAAATCTTTGCTGATTTATTGAAAAGGAAAAACTAAAATCTTGCAATGATATAAGTATTCACAACCTTTACTCAGGACAAAGAAGCCCATTTGGCAGAGATTATGGCCTCTGGTCTTCTTGGAGATAATGCCCCAAGGTTTGCACAACTCGATTTGGGTATTTTCTGCCATTCTTCTCTGCAGATCCTCTGTCAGGTTGAATGAGGACGTCCATTTTCAGCTCTCTCCAGAGATGTTTGATTGGGTCCAGGTCAGGGCTCTGGCTGGGCCACTGAAGGACATTCACAAAGTTGTCCCTAAGCCGCTCCTGTGTTGTCTTGCTGTGTGCTTAGGCTCTTTGTCTTGTTGGAGGGTAAACCCTTGGCCCAGTCTGAGGTCCAAAGAGCTCTGGATCATGTTTTCATTAAGAATACCTCTGTACTTGTCCTGATTCAGCTTTCCTTCAACCCTCACCAGTCTCCCTGTCCCACAACACCCCCACAGCATGATGCGTCCCCCACCATGCTTCACTGTAGGGATGGTATTAGGCAGGTGATGAGCAGGGCCTGGTTTCCTCCAGACATGATGTTTGAATTGAGGCTACAAAGTTCAATGTTGGTTTCATTGGTTTTGTTGGTTTCAGACCAGAGAGTCTTGTTTCTCACAGTCTGAGAGTCCTTTAGGTGCTTTTTTGCAAACTTTCTCAGTCAATTACTGACGGGAGGCTTCTTTCTGACCACTCTGTCATAATGTCCAGATTAGTGGAGCAGTCATGGTTGACCTTCTGGAAGTTTCCATTTGCAGGATCTTTGGAGCTCAGCCAAAGTGACTATTGGGTCATCTCTCTTACCAAGGCCCTTCTCCTCCAATTGCCAATGCCACAGCACTCACTGGAGTGTCACAACCTTTTTAAACAGCTAATCTGTGGGAGTGCCGAGAGTCGGACCCTCACCGATCAAATATTGATGACCTATCCTGAGGATGAGGCTATTAATATGGAACTCCTGGAAAACACCTTTAAGGTCCTTTAGTCTCAAACCATCTTACAACATCATCTTTTAATCTGCCCTTATCCACTTCCTTTCCTTGGTCAACTGAGCACAGTATTTTGATAGGGTGTGTATTTTTTACAAAATTTTCTCACAGACAACAACAATCTTTTGTGCATGGGCATCTATGGACCCCAGCAGCCTTCCATTCCTAACAAGGTTTCCTGTCATCACATTTTGTTCGCTTCTTCGTTCTACCAAGAGATGAGTCAACCAGTGGTCAACCAGTGATGTCCAAAAAGTTGTCTGACCCTCCTTTCCTCGTAGATATCACATGTACATTGGGATAAACCAACTATGTGTGTTCTTTGGTGGAACAAGGAACTGTGGCAGAACTTGTAATGTGTAACAGTAGCTTAAAGCTGTAAATTGAGATGTGTAGAGAACCTTATATTGCCGAACATTGGATTCCTGGCTACGCTAAAACTGACTTATTTTATTCATATGTTTCTAGCCTTGTGCTTTCATGTGGCACTGCACCTCCAGAAGATAAACTGTATTATGAATGCACGGCTCTGCATGACTGATACTCCTGAATGCTACAACACAGATGTCACATCAGTGAGATACGGCGTGGAGGGCTTTTTTCTTCTAAACTACTGTTACCAGTAAAAATGAGTGGGCAGGTATCAGATGCTATCACAAGATCAAAGGAAGTCATAACAGAACCCAGACTTATGGTTTGACTCAAAGCAACCATATGTCATGTGTGCCTTCAGGAAAACACAAAATGCAGTCATTTCACAATGACCCCCGAAGTTCTGCCCGAGCAAGCATGCTGCTTTCCTTTAAGAGTTCGGCTTCGCTGAATAGCTGCCTGACTCCATGTAGTCTAAAACCTATAGGACCAAAATGCACATTCCCTTTGTACCTACTGGGCTCGTGGGCAACATTGTGGCTTGAAAGGGATAGAGGACACTACATTTCTTTTACATCTGTTGGATCTTTTCAATATTGCACAATTTTTGTACAGATGGAGTTGAATTTATTGCAGTTGACAGCGCACCATGGTAATGTGGTGGGGAAAAAAATTAACAGGTCACATTGACAATATGTTTTGACAAAAATATTAAAGAAGTTTTCCAGGACATAGATATTGTTGACTTTTCCATGGAATAGATGATCAATATCAGATCAGTGGGGGGTCCGATACCCCACAGCCTGAGCTGTTTCGAGCACCCACCAGAAACTACACAGGCTTTGTCTCGACCATGTAGTTTCTGGTGGCAGTGGCATAGCTAAAGGCTCATGGGCCCTCATGCAAGAGTTCAACTTGGGCCCTTCCCTCAGTGATTTGTGGCCAAGGGCAGGGAATCACATAGCCTTCGTGCTGCCTGAGGCAAAAATTCAATTGCCAGCCGCCCCACCATGCCAAATTCTTGACCTAACCCTTTCCTTCCAGCCATAGGTGTAACTTGACCTGCATGCACTTTCTGTAATACTTGTTACTTCTTATGCGGCAGAAGGGTCTTTGGGCCCCCTCAGGCTCCTGGGCCCGGTAGCGACTGTACTCCCTATAGCTACGCCCCTGTGACTGGCGGCCACCTTCCTGCAGTTCTGAATCCGTTGAATGGCTGAGCTGCAATACCCTGACATGGCCACTATGTGATGGACAGAGCCTTCTGTTTTTGGCTCCATCCGCTGTATAGTTTACGGCATTATCCTCAAACAGCTGATCGTGGAGGTTTTGGACCCCCACTGAACTGATATTGATCATCAATATCTAAGTCCCTGAAAACCCCGTTAGAAGAGTTATCATTGGGGTGGAATTTGGGGAAGCTCTTATGGTTGGCTTTGTAATTCATGATCACATTCAGTCCTTAGATCCCTCCTCTGGCAGTCCACATTGAGGGATCGCCCTCTGTAAAGTTCATAGGCTCAAAAAGGGTGAAAAGGAGTTGTCTACTTAGGGCCAACCCATTTAATAAGTGGATTTCTATAAGGTTCACTCTCTAGCTTTGCCCCTGAAGTATGAACTATATCAGGAATATTTGTGTCCATTGATTCACAGGAACGATAGTGAGGTTTGGTGCTGATGTTGGGTGATGTGGTCTAACGTGACTTCACTTGTGGTCCAGGGAGTTTTTTGCCTTTTCGCCCTTTACTGGATATCCGTACATTTACACCTTCTTTCATATAAATGCACTAAAATGTAAAGCAAAATGTTGTGACAGATACTTTACAAAGTTGTATTCCCCATCTTAAAGGGTTATTGCATATTGCAAAGCTATGCCGTAAAATTATGATTGATTGGCCTCCAACCTCTAGGATTCTCACCGATCCTGGAGATAAAAAACATAATGGGGGTCATTTACTATCAGATATACACCAGTTTTGTGGAGTATATCTATCACAGAGTGTGGCGCAAATCTGCAACTTTTCCATGCTTACGCCAGGTCTAAAAGAGGAGGTGGGTGCGTGAGCGGGGAAGGGGGCGTTAGGGCAGGCCCGTCTCATTTATCATTTTATAAGGCTGTTTTAGGTGCAGAAAATGTTCTGAATCTATGCCAGCAAGGGAGCTGGCTTACATTTAGACCTTTTCTGGATAAGCCAAAGTTATGTAGAAGTTACCTACACAATAATTGGTCATAAAAATAAAATTTTTATAATAAAATAAAAATAAAAACCTAACACTGCCCTCCCTTCTTACTGTGGATCGGCAGTCGGCTACAACCAGTTGATCCTAGAAATATGCCGTAATAAAACCTTGTATAAAGGTTTTAAAAAATTGCAAACAATTTTGGAGCGTATAGTTCATTTCAATGGAGCTGAGCTGGACAAGTGTGACGCTGTGTCTGGGAGAAAGCAGACCCTTTAAGACCACGATGCACCAACAATAATAACTTCTAACCTGGATGGGTCGTCCATTGGAGTTAGTAAAAAGTTTGGCTAATGACGAAATCCAGAAATTTGGTCATTTCCCTTACTGACTCGAAGCTCTATAGGGTCAAAAAATCTATCATGGACCCTACTTGGTGACCACCTTTTTCCCTTCATGTCTGAGCTAAAGTAACTCCTCTACAGAGGGCCTCACCCTTTGGCCGTTGCTGGGGAAATGTAGTACTATTTGTCAACCATTCAAATCAATGGTCAACCATTCAATATCTAGACTTTCTTGGTCCACCAGAGTAGGAACTAGTGTTGTATCCCGGCCCTCCGTTCTTGTTCAGGTCCCAAGTTGGAGATTCCCCTCCACGACGTCCATAAGAGTATGATTTACAGATGTAACCTTATTGATTTGGTTTCATTGGTTGGCCATTTCCTCAGTTTATAAGGGGCTGTACAAGATTACCAAAACATGGCCACTTTATTCTAGATAAGGCACCACAAAAGTCCACAAGTTGTGTGAGGTATTGGCCTCAATGGAGCAGAGTTACAATACCATACACAACCCATAGACAGGTGTGGTGCTGTGTCTGGAATAAGGTAGCCATGTTTTGATATAAAAAAAAAATACAAATCTGGACTTCACAAATGGACAGAACTTTAACACTGAACACAACAGATACATTTATGCACCATGAGTAAGACTTTCCATAGGCCTGAGTGTGTGAGACGCATGCTGGTACTTACCCGGGACGGGCTCGGATGTGCACTGCTCCCCCAGGAACCTGAGTTACCTCTGTCTTCTACATCTACAAAAAAAAAGAAAATAAATAAAAATTAAATACAACTTCTGACTTCATGTGAATGAGCTTTTCTCACAATATGCATTATAAATTAAAGCTTCAAACTAATCTGCTGTTGGCGTTAATTAAAAATCCCATAGAGCAGCACAATATTGATAATAGACATCTGACCCATCTACTTAAAGTAACTCATTTAAATTCACTGCTGATTTCTTCCGCGCCCTGAACAAGCCAAAAGGTTCAGCAATAAGAGTCTGTAAATCCTTTAAGTCCTGAAGAAAAATGTTGCCTAACAGTTGTAGTCAAAGTTTAGTACATACATAGAAAGTTTCCCCCTTCTACTCATGAAGGGAAGAATCGTGTATTAGTGCCGAGGCCCTGATCCAAAATCCATGGGCATAGCTACCAGGGTAGAAGACAGTCCCGCCTCCATGGGACCCAAGGGGACCCATTTAGGCTCAGACAGGCAAGAGTGATGACTTTGGACAATGCAAAATTGAATGTGGCCCCGCTTTTCTATGGGGCTCAAATGGTTACCCCTGCTGGGTGTATTATCTCTTATACCACAGTATACATCACTGTGACATCACTGTGTTTATTATCTCTGGACTGTGACATCACTGTGCTTACTATCTCTGGACTGTGACATCACTGTGTTTATTATCCCTGTACTGTAACATCACTGTGTATATTATCTCTGTACTGTGACATCACTGTGTTTATTATCCTTGTACTGTGACATCACTGTGTTTATTATCCCTGTACTGTGACATCACTGTGTTTATTATCCCTGTACTCTGACATCACTGTGTTTATTATCTAAGTACTGTGACATCATTGTGTTTATTATCTTTGTACTGTGACATCACTGTGTTTATTATCCCTGTACTGTGACATCGCTGTGTTTATTATCCCTGTACGGTGACATCACTGTGTTTATTATCCCTGTACTGTGACATCACTGTGTTAATTATCCCTGTACTGTGACATCACTGTGTTTATTATCCCTGTACTGTGACATCACTGTGTGTATTGTCCCTGTACTGTGACATCACTGTGTTTATTATCCCTGTACTGTGACATCACTGTGTGTATTATCCCTGTACTGTGACATCACTGTGTTTATTATCCCTGTACTGTGACATCACTGTGTTTATTATCCCTGTACTGTGACATCACTGTGTTTATTATCCCTGTACTGTGACATCATTGTGTTTATTATCCCTGTACTGTGACATCACTGTGTTTATTATCTTTGTACTGTGACATCACTGTGTGTATTATCCCTGTACTGTGACATCACTGTGTTTATTATCCCTGTACTGTGACATCACTGTGTGTATTATCCCTGTACTGTGACATCACTGTGTGTATTATCTCTGTACTGTTACATCACTGTGTTTATTATCCCTGTACTGTGACATCACTGTGTTTATTATCTCTGTACTGTTACATCACTGTGTTTATTATCCCTGTACTGTGACATCACTGTGTTTATTATCCCTGTACGGTGACATCACTGTGTTTATTATCTCTGTACTGTGACATCACTGTGTTTATTATCCCTGTACTGTGACATCACTGTGTTAATTATCTCTGTACTGTGACATCACTCTGTTTATCATCCCAATACTGTGACATCACTGTGTTTATTATCTCTGTACTGTGACATCACTGTGTTTATTATCTCTGTACTGTGACATCACTCTGTTTATCATCCCAATACTGTGACATCACTGTGTTTATTATCCTTGTACTGTGACATCACTGTGTTTATTATCCCTGTACTGTGACATCACTGTGTTTATTATCTTTGTACTGTGACATCACTGCGTTTATTATCCCTGTACTGTGATATCACTGCGTTTATTATATCTGTACTGTGACATCACTGTGTTTATTATCTCTGTACTGTGACATCACTGTGTTTAGAATCTCTGTACTGTGACATCACTGTGTTTATTATCCCTGTACTGTGACATCACTGTGTTTATTATCCCTGTACTGTGACATCACTGCATATATTATCTTTTTACACGGCATTACACCTGTGCCTTTAGGGGGACCAATATACAGTAACTATAAGGTTTTAATAGTTTGAATTTGCTGCTGAGGGTGGTCATGATGGAGTGAGGCCCCATTACTGGTTCTACTATAGGGTCTTATGGTAACTTGAGCAGAATATACAAGCTCCATGAAGGTGATGCCTTTAGTTGGATTTGAACCAGGATAATGGTGCTGCCCTGTGACCCAGGGATATTAACCTGTATGAATATATCAGAATCATATGATTTAACCAAAGCCATCACTTCTGAAGCATATTTATACAGGTTTTTGCTCCTCAAGTAGCCAGAGCTTATGTATTACATGATTGCCCATTCATTTTTACTGTGCAGCTGCCCATGCCACCAAGGGTTAGATGATTGCGGAGGGTATCAACAGCCAAGCCACAGTGATCCGGTGATCGCTGGGTGGTCTCACTCTAGTCCCAGTTTCCTAGAAGTCTTTTGGATCTCGGACGTGAGAAAACAAATAGATGGAATGTCAGCCAGATGCACATGTGCATGCCATTTTTGCTGCAGATCTACTCCAAAAACCTGAAGTATATCATCTATATACAAGATGCAACAAGGAGCGATGCCTCCAGTGCCTAATGCCCCAGTGATGTCACTAGTCTCCAGAGAGGTAAGCAGTAACTGCTCCTATACCACACATATAACTGTAGACCTAGCTCTGCATTAGTTCAATGTAATAAATAAGTTAATGCACCAACAAGTCAGTCCCTGCTATAACCGAAGCCGGCAAGTCAATTGCCAAGATCAAAACCATGGATGGAAAAAAGCTATGACAAAATCAATCATAATATAATCTCTACAAACTGACTGGAGCAAAAAAAAAAAAGAAGCAAGACAACCCATTGCTTTATTAGTTGGGAGGAGGGGGCACGAGTGACCTCAGCACCGGCTGCATGCCAATAGATGTAACAGGTTCACACCCTAACAGCCAGTGTGATCTTAGTGCTTAAAGGGGAATAACACCTAGTGATATAAACCGAACTATGTCACCTCATTATTTCTAAAAAGAATTCAAGAAAAAGAAAATTTAACTTCCAAATGTTTTGCGATATCTGTGTTGGGAGATGGGTGACAACCTACAGTTCCCAGATGGGTTGTCAGATTTACCATCCAGTCTCCCCTGATGCATGCCTGAAGCATCCATTTTTTTCTTGTCTTTTTTTCTTTATTCCTTCTTCTTTAATAATGCTACCAAAGTACCCCCATTATCAATTTCCACCAATGTCCACCAATTACCAGTGGCTCTATAGTCTCCCCATTATCAATTTCCAGCAAATGCTCCTCATACCCAGTTTTTCCATAGTCTTCCCATTATCGATTTTCACCAAGTTGTCCCCATTACCAATGTAACCACTGTACCATCATTGTCAATTTCCACCAAAGTGCCCCCATCACATGTGTTTCCCTAGTCCCCCCGTTATCAATTTCTACCAAAATGTACCCATTACCAGTGTTACCATTGTACCACCAATGCCAGTTTCCATTACCAGTGTTTCCATAGTACCCCATTACCACTTTCCACCAAAGTCCCCCCATTACCACTGTTTCCATATTCCCCCATTATCAATTTCCACCAAGGTATCCCCATTACTAGTGTTACCACTGTACCACCAATTCCAATTTTCACTAAAGTGTCCCATTATCTGTGTTTCCATAGTCCCCTCCATTATCAATTTCCACTAAAGCTTCCCCATTCCCAATGGCTTTATAGTACCTCCATTGTGAATTTCCGCCAAAGGGCCCACATCACCAATATCATCATTTTACCACCATTATGAAAGTGACCCTCATTTCCAGTCTTTCCACAGTACCATCATTTTCAATTTCCTCAAAAGTACCCCTGTGTCAGTGCAGTATACCCACTATCAGTTTCCAGCAAAGTGCCCCTATTACCAGTTCCACCAGAGTATCTCAATTAATAATGTCACAAAGGTGTCCACATTAACACTACTCCCACAGTGCCCCATTTACAATGCCATCATACCATCCTCATTAACAATGCCACCTCAGCACTCCCATTAACCATCCTCCCTCAGTGATCCCATTGACATCACCACTAGTGCCCCTAACTTACAGCACTACCATAATGGTATAATTTACTATGCCACTAGTTTCTCCACCCCACTGCTCTTCCAGTGACACGTTACATGACAGGTCCCATACATGGGGGACCCCTTCTTTCCTCCTATTTCGAGCTGTGCAGCTGCAGTAGGAGCGCTGAGATGGTGTAAGCAGTGACCTAACTGAATGCTGTAGCAAAAGCAAACAAACTGCAGCGCTCACCTGCACATCCAGCAAAGGAAGCACGGACAGGGCCCGGATCCGGCCACTTCCAAATGGAAAAGAAAAGTAACATCCAGCTTCAGTATAAAATGCTTGCGTCTTTGTTAATAGAGGTAAAACCAAACAAATGATACATGGACGGTCTACGCGTTTCGGACCCCTACATCACGGTCCTTATTCATCATGATGTAGGGGTTCCGAAACGCGTAGACCGTCCATGTATCATTTGTTTGGTTTTACCGCTATTAATAAAGACGCAAGCATTTTAAACGGAAGCTGGACTTTACTTTTCTAACTCAATGCTGTGGACCAGCCTGTGATCTACTCTACACCCATCTCCTATGTACTGTTAGATTGTGATCAACTGGTTGCTGACCCGGGCTGTACAGTCATTTCACTTTTTGTTATAGAGATCACAAAGCTTCAAATAGTAACTCCAGTTTATAAAAATGTTCCTCATATAAGAAATTAACAACCTCTCCCTTAGTTTTATGAGAACTCGTAATATATACTCCATTTAAAGGTGCCCTGCTATGAAGAACATCTCTCGCTTTGGAGGACCTAGAAGATTCTGGAATTACATAGTCAATCCAGTGATTCTGACTGTATTTGTGCAATGCCTAATTTCTCCTGCGGGGGAGCTGCAATGAAATTGAATACTTGCTGGCAGACTATAGATTACAGCTGATTGCATAATTGGTACATTGTTGGCAAAGGTAAAGGCCCTTTTAGACGGGCCGATAAAGTCTCCCTGAACGAGCGCCGATCAGCGACATCGGCGCTCGTTCAGGGAGCCTTTACACGGCCCGATGAATCGAGCGCCGGGCCGCACGAGTGATCGCTGTATCGCTCGTGCGGCCTGGAAGCTCCATGCTGTCAGGCGCACATCGCCTGTTTACACAGGGCGATGTGCGCCCGACAGATCGGATCTTTTGGTTTTTACAAAAGATCCAATCAACCGACGAACGAGCGTTTTGCTCGTTCGTCGGCTGATTAGGGCCACTTTTACACGGGCCGATTATCGGCACTAGCGTTCCTAGGAACGAATTTTCGGCCGATAATCGGCCCGTGTAAAAGGACCTTTAGACTGAACATACAATATATTGAACTCAATTTAAACTGTAACTCCAATTCTCCCAGATGATAAAATTCTGCCTGACAGGCGCCACCACTAGGTGGAGCCCATTGTATACAAGTTTATTCAGCCTACTGTACATTGAACCCAGTGATAAACCCGCCTCAGCATGCTCTCCTGAAAGCCAGAGAGAAAGCTTTATCAGGCAATTCTGTGGCATCTTGCATGGAAGAAGAGGATTTGGAGGTCTGTATCAGAAAAGTGGACCTCCGACCGCTATGTTATGAAATTAATCAGCATAATTTATCATTAATTTTAAATTCTTCCATCATTAGTCACACCCTTGTTATGTCAGTGGCTAAAATCAGGACTGAGATGCAATATTCACAGGCCGAGGAAGTGAATTTTTGACTTGTTCTTTGAAGATGGTGCCTTGTGTTTTGAGCGCTCGTTATGGTGAAGGTTACATTTCTTGGCAGAGGAGGAAGTTACACAAAACATATGAGGGAGAGAGTGAAAACTGAAAACAGACCTTGCTACATGTGGTGTTTGACTGACTACACAGAACTTGGCATTTTATGAGCCGGACAGCGATCTCACAGTTTACTTCTGTTTCTAATGTGCAGCGAAGCAACAAATGTACAAACCGTTCCTTCTGTGAAAAGCTATGATGTGCTGTATGGAAAACAAAGTGAGATAGGGCAAGAATGAAGTAATTCCGCCTAGAAATCATGAACAACCCACATTTTTATTGTTCCGGTGCATCTAAAATGAACAAATGAATTCAAATCGCCTACTGTTTTGTGTCCACAGACCTATATGTCTCCATGGTAACAGACTACAAACTCTTGTGTAGTCTGATTCTACAGTCACCCCTCTCGTTTCCCTTGTCACCTGTCTCCTACTTCTTAGCAGCAGGGGACCAATGGATGGCTTTTTTCTCACGATCAGACTGCACAGGGTTTGCTTGTAGTCTGTTACCATGGAGACACCAACATCTGCATGGGGAGTCTTGATTCCCCTTGTGCTGCTTGAGGATGGGTTCGCCTCTCATAAACTTGGCGCATCTTCCGGACATGCCGTGCGACACACTTATATTTATGGCAGCCTCCTAAACTACAGAAAACTGAAGTGATGAAAGATAAATGTGGTGATGCCCGCTCCCCGCCCACGGCACACCCCTTTTTTATCACCACTTCTGAAGAGTGGCGTGAAGTGGGAAAAGTGGCGTAAATAGGTTAGTAAATGCCCTCCAAAATTCTAGAAGATTTTTTTATTTAAGGGGTATTCCCATCTCAAACAATGGGGGCATATTGCTAGGATATACCCCCACTGTCTGATAGGTGCGGGTCCCATCTCTATCTCATAAACGGAGCCTTGAAAGTCATGGAGGACGCACTGCACATGTGCGGCTGCCCTCCATTAATTTCTGTGGGGCTGCCAAAAATATGCAAGCACTGGATCGGCTCCTAGCGATATGCCCCCATTGTCTGAGAAGACACAACCCCTTTCAGGCTATTTACAAAGTTTCTTTATTTTTTTTTCTTTTTAGAGAAACTGAAACAATGGCCTTCCCTTTAAGCAAGAGATCACTGTAAGTCCATAGGTTACAACCATCATGCCACTTCTCCTGGGAGGGAAAAAAGTTGCTGGTGACTTACTGTATGAGGATTGTAATCATTTTACAATTTGATTATGTGATGGAAGATTTTACTGCAAAGTTAACTATGGTAAATGTTCTTTTTTTTTTTCTGGGAAGGCTGGGTGATAGCCGGTATTGGTGCCAGAGAAGCGTTGCTAAGGCTCAAAATGGGCCACTTTAGAGCTATTTTTCTAACAGAAATGTACGATTTCAGTAATTAAAGTATATTACAAAAATAGTCAGTATCACTGACCCTACACATTACACAAATTTAAAAAAATTATAGTTACAAATCACTAGTCAGACCACACATGGAGTACTGTGTACAGTTCTGGGCTCCTGTGAACAAGGCAGACATAGCAGAGCTGGAGAGGGTTCAGAGGAGGGCAACTAAAGTCATAACTGGAATGGGTGGACTACAGTACCCAGAAAGATTATCAAAATTAGGGTTATTCACTTTAGAAAAAAGACCACTGAGGGGAGATGTAATAACTATGTATAAATATATCAGAGGTCAGTACAGAGATCTCTCCCATCATCTATTTATCCCGAGGACTGTGACTGTGACGAGGGGACATCCTCTGCGTCTGGAGGAAAGAAGGTTTGTACACAAACATAGAAGAGGATTCTTTACGGTAAGAGCAGTGAGACTATGGAACTCTCTCCCTGAGGAGGTGGTGATGGTAAGTTCAGTAAAAGAGTTCAAGAGAGGCCTGGATGTATTTCTGGAGGGTAATAATATTACAGGTTATAGTTACTAGAGAGGGGTCGTTGATCCAGGGAGTTATTCTGATGCCTGATTGGAGTCGGGAAGGAATTTTTTCCCCTAAAGTGGGGAAAATTGGCTTCTACCTCACAGGGGTTTTTTTGCCTTCCTCTGGATCAACTTATAGGAAAACAGGCCGAACTGGATGGACAGATGTCTTTTTTCGGCCTTATAAACTATGTTACTATGTTACACTTTAAATATCTCATCTATTCATCCAATATTTTCCTGTTGCAGAAAACGAAAAAAATTCTGCAGCAGAAATGCAAAAAAATTTAGGTCTGGTGTACTCAACGGCCTACTTGGTCTGAATCCGAACCATGGCTGCCGGCTATCCAGACCAGAATTGTGTTGTGTAGCTTCCAAACTGATCCCAACACAAGGGTGGCGGTCAGGAACGTGGGGCATCCCTCCTCTACCTCTGGAGCTTTGGGCTCCAAGATTACATTAGCAAACTGTGAGTGCCACTACTCTCCTACCCCGCTGACCTTACACTCACCGATTTCACGCCATGGCCATTCCAATAGTGGCCATGCACTCAGCTCCCCTGCTGCGCTCCCCTTACTGCAGGAATTGCTACTCAGACAGTGATTGAGACAGGGGCAAGAAGTGGAGCATAGTGAGGATCCTGACACCATCAAAAAGGCAATAGCGATCCGTAAGTTCAATTTTCTTTTCTTTGTTTCTTTTTTTTTTACAGCATGTGCACTTTTTTGGAGCTGGAATACCCCTTTAAAGGGATACTATATGGTACATGGTGTACTGAACAAGCCTTGTAATAAAGTGCCGATCCCAGGGATGAGTGGGCACAAACATAGTGGCCCTGATTTATCCTACCTTCACTCCATAATTCTGGCATCAAAAAGTTGCAAAAATAGGGCTTTTGCGACTTTTTGCACACGCTTTCACAAAATTTAGGCTACTTTCACACTTGCGTTTGCAGGATCCGTTTGTGAGATCCGTCCAGGCTCTCACAAACGGATCCGTCATGATAATACAACTGTCAGCATCCGTTCTGAACGGATCTGTTTGTATTATCTTTTCCATAGCAAAGACGGATCCGTCATGAACTCCGTTGAAAGTCAATGGAGGACGGATCCGTTTTCTATTGTGTCAGACAAAACGGATCCGTCCCCATTGACTTACATTGTGAGTCATGACGGATCCGTTTGCATCAGTTTCTTCATGTGGACATCAAAAAACGCAACAAGCAGTGTTTTAGTGTCCGCCTCCAAAACGGAATGGAGACTGAACTGAAGCAAAACTGATGCATTCTGAACGGATCCTTTTCCATTCAGAATGCATTAGGACAAAAGTGATCAGTTCAGCCTGTGACGGATCTCACAGACGGATCCTGCAAACGCAAGTGTGAAAGTAGCCTTAAAGAAGAACTCCCGCAAAAAATTTTATTCTCTGACCTGTTAGAAAGGTGCATGATGTAATCTGTAGTGAATGTAATCTTCTTATCAGTGACTGTTTCTGTGAGTAATAACCTCTCTTCTTATTGTAGCTGGGTCATGTGACCAACTCCCTGACCTCCAATTGACCCAGGACAGAAAGCCAGTAACTGCTCTATTCATTCCTATGGGAGCCTCACTTTCAGTCTCATAGGAATACATAGAGAATTAGACTTCCTGTCCACACATAAGTCTCTGTGTGAGTTGGTGGGTCTAATTGCTGGTCACATGACACAGATAAGAAACTTCAGGATGATAGAAGTCAAAAATTCAGACACTGGTAAGAAAATGACATTCACTACAGATTATATCATGTACATTTCTAGCAGGACATGGAATAAAATTTTTGTTGGGAGTTCTTCTTTAAGCGTTTGCCCAAAATTTTGCAACATTTTGCATTGTTACACCACTCACTCCATTTTTGTAATGTGGGTGTGGTTAGCTCTGTTAATGAGTTTCACTCCAGATTTATCATTGAGACTTTTTTATTTTTTTTAATGTTGCAAAAAAGTTACATTCTCACTCCAGGAGGAGGGTGGAGTAGTAAAACTGGAGGAGCTTCCCTAGTCAGTTGTAAGTATAAGGTCTCATGCACACAAACTTATTTTCTTTCCGTGTCCATTCCGTTTTTTTTGTGGGTGGACCGTATGTGGAACCATTTATTTCAGCGAGTCCTTCCCCCCCAAAAAAAGTTACTCCGTGTGCATTCTGTTTCTCTGCAAAAAAATAGAACGTATCCTATTATTGTCCGCCTCATGGACAAGGATAGGACTGTTCTATTAGGGGTCCGCTGTTCTGTTCTGCAAAAATATGGAATGCACATGGACATCATCCGTATTTTTTGAGGATCCTTTTTTGGCAGACCTAAGACAAATTTATCAAGTAACCTAAGACATTTGACAAATGTGGCATAAAGTACTCAACACAGACTCAAGCAAAACTAATTTCAAATATTCCTTATGATAAATGCCCCCCATTATTTGCCGTATGGACAATAAATTTGCGTCCGGACATATTATGGCATCTTTTTTTTTTTTTAACTATAACCCCCATAACCCCTTGTAGAGTCCGGACCGCCGTCTCCATCCTATTCATCTGTTTTCCGGCAGAGGTTGCGACTATTTGTTTTTCCGTATTACGACAGTCCACGTGCAAAGCTCATTCTATTAGTCTGCGCAGCATCAGCGAGTCGCCCTAATTAACAGTGACAGATAAAGCCATCTCCATGTCAGTAATGAAATTAAAGATGGTTGACATAGCGCAGAGAAATGATACATGTAGTCCTCGCTAATTGGAGGCTTCGCTTTTACTGCCCTTTACCGAGCGGCAGAAAACCGTAAAAATACAAAAAATATACAAAAAAGAAAAAGGACTACAGGACTGTACAAGGGGATCAGGAGAAAGCATGGTTCCTTATCTAACTCTGCTCAAAGCCTGAGAGACCGCGGCAAACCCAAACCCTGGAAGCTGAGATGTGAGGAGCTGTTTGCTCCGAGAGCCACACCAGCTTCCCTGCAAACAACTCCTCATATCTCAGCTTCCTGGTGAATGGAATATTGGGCCTCAACGCCCAAAAGTTAGATTTCAATGAAATTAGGTTTTAAAGGAGTTTTCCAAGGGGACGATCTCTTCTTAACATAAAGTCAACGATTATCGGAGGTGAACCTTCATGTAGCTGCAAAGAAGATGGCGCCCACTCAAATGAATGGTCGCAGGGAGACGGTGGTCAAAGGGGGGTCCTGACAGAGGAGCCCGCCTCATCCATATACAGGAAAATGAAATATGGGCAAGGGTGGTCAGTCGGTCTGGATTCTACTATGAGAGTGGATATGATCCCTGATGGGAACCCCCTAAAGGTCTTCTCTAGGAATAAGGCCTCATGCACACGTTCCGCTTTCTATCCTTTTTTCAGGATCCTGAAAAAAGGATAGAAAAAACGGACCCATTCACTTGTATGGGCGACGGACAGGCATCCGTTTTTTCACGGATGCCTGTCCGTTCCGTTTTTCAGATCCTTTTTCACTGGTGCATGTCCCATTTTCATCCTTTTAAACGTGACGGATGGCTCCATTGAACTCTATAGGAGCGTCCGTGAAAACGGATGGAAACGGGTATGTATCCGTTTTCCATCCGTTTTCACGGATAGGTTGCTTGGAAACATAGAACCAGTCTGAACCAACCTAAACTACTTTTTAAACAGGAGACAGTTTAGGACAGAGGCCAGACAGGAGTTGGAGAGCTAAAGGATGTCTTTCACTCGCTTGGAGGTAGAGAAATTGATAGGGCTGGTCGAGGGCAAGCCCATGATATGGGACAAGCGCCTGGAGAGCTACCGGGACAACTTGCTCCGCGACCATGCGTGGACATCGATAGCGGAGCAAATGTACTGTGAGGACTGGGCGTCTGCATCATCCAAAACAAAATCCAAGTTCAGTAAGTAATTGCACAGTAGTTTTTGTAGTAATTTAAAAATTGGCATGTCATATTAATTTTCTCTTTGTTTTCCATCAGTCCATGACCTGAAGCTGCGCTGGGACCGGTGCCGCGATGCGATACGTCGTGAGGTGACAGCAAGTGCCAGTGGGTCGGGTCAGTCGACCAAAAAGCCATACATCTTTGCCCGGCAGCTGAGATTTCTGCGAGATGTCATGTCTGTGGGGTTGTAAGTATTTGTCTATTTTGGCCTAAAGGACCCGGGCAATTTAGATTTTTGAGATTTCGGTTTTTCCTCCTCGCATTCTGAAATCCACATTTTTCTGTCTACAGGGCCATATGAGGGCTTGTTTTTTTGGGACCAAATGTACTTTAATATGACACCTTTCATTTTACCATAAAATGTACTGAAAAAACAAAATACCGTATTTTTCGCCCTATAAGACGCACCGGCCCATAAGACGCACCTAGGTTTTAGTGTAGGAAAATAAGAAAAAAATATTTTTCAGCAGATCCTCTTATCAGACTGCCCATAAATTTAAGGACATCACATCAGACCCCCATATCAGCCCCCTGTGCCCCCATACCATCTCACTGTGCTCCCACCAGACCTCAGATCAGCAGAATGTGCCCCCATCAGACCTCAGATCAGCAGAATGTGCCCCCATCAGACCTCAGATCAGCAGAATGTGCCGCCATCAGACCGCAGAGCAACAGTATGTGCCCCCATCAGACCTCAGAGCAACAGTATGTGCCCCCATCAGACCTCACATCAGCAGAATGTGCCCCCATCAGACCTCAGATCAGCAGAATGTGCCCCCAACAGACCTCAGATTAGCATATTGTGCCCCCAACAGACCTCATATTATCATATTGTGCCCCCATCAGACCTCATATAACCATATTGTGCCCCCATCAGACCTGAGATTAGCGTTTTGTGCCCCTTCACACCTCAGATCAGCGTCTTGTGCCCCTATCAGACCTCAGATCAGCCCACCCAGCCACTTAAAGACCATACTTACCTGTTCTGCGCTGCCGCTGCCGTCCGGTCCCACGCTCCGCGCTCCTCTCTCTTCCCTGCCGGCACGCACTATGACCTGACGCTGCAGCGTACATATACGCCCTAGGTTGACAACAGGTTAAAGAGTACCTCCCATGATAAAAAAGTTTTGCCTATGGCCCCAATATGTAAAATGCAAATGCATACATACCGCCCATTTTACATATTGGGGCCATAGGCAAAACTTTTTTATCATGGGAGGTACTCTTTAAAAGCTGTAGTTTTTTCCCAAAGTCTATTTGTTCCTATGCAACACTGAGCACATGGCTGCTCCTTGTCGCATCTTTTTTACTTGTTTCCCCGTACCAAAAGTGAAAGTATGTGCTTTTACATGAGAATGCAAGGTGTGATGTTTGTGGTTATGTTTAACATATATATATTTTTTTAAAGAACTCGAGATGGACTTGAGGACACTGTCTCTGATGGAGAAAGTATGCATGAGCCTCAAGCATCTTCCATTGAGACACCAGCCTCCACGGAAGAATCTAGCACCTTGGAGGAACATATGGCGCCTCTGACCTCAACACCCACTGTGCGTAAGGCCAAGAAAAGGCAAACTGACGAGGCCAGGGCACTCATTGACCAACGGGTGCTGGAGCATCTTGATAGGAGAGTCAACCAAACTGCTGAGGAGCTTTTTGGGAAGAGTATTTCAGTGGAGCTAGCTAATATGGACCCCTCCAAAAGATTGCAATGTCAGCAGAACATTTTGGGGGTCATTGAAATATATCAAAAGGATCTAAATTACAGAGGTCTTTCAAGAAAGATTGAAGACCACCGACGCCAGATGGAGGACCAGAGAGAAGGTGGTGCTGGGGAATCTCCTGAAGCCACCTACTATCCCACTCCCTCCTATGACCCTTATTCCTCCTACCCTTACCCTCCATCCCGATACCATGCTCCTGGCCCATTCCATCCTCCTGCCCCCCGTCCTCCTGCCCCACTCCGAAGTCCTGCACCCTCCCGTGGTTATGTGCCTTCCCGTCAGGCTGGCCCCCAACGTGGTACGGTCAGCAGAACATACCATGTTCTGCAAAGCACAACACAGGCTGCCTTGGCCACGGAGCAGATCGCTGAGGAAGTGGATCCAGAAGGTCAGGAAGACCAGGAGAGTGAACAGGAGCGTTATTTCACTCAGGAACTGTTTGAGGATTAATTTTTTTTTTTTAGTTCATGTTTAATAAAAAAGTTTGTTTTCCTTTTCCAAAAATTGGTTGTTTCTGTTCTTTATTTTTAGGAGTAAAGTTTGGACTTTTGGATCCTCTACTACCTTTCACATAGTATATTTGATTATTTTTAAAATCTTCAAATATACTCCTGTGTTGGGGATCCCAAAAGCCCTGATTCAACCAGATCTGCGCAATCATCTGCTCAGCGACAGAAGCATCAATAGCTGATCTGGCCAGTGAATACTATTCGCAGGCCAGAGCTGCTATGCACTTTACAAATTTTTGCACTTTACTATTATGCATCATTACAAATTTCCAACCCTTTTTAAGTTACCTGTCTGTGGGCTGCTTCTGCAGCCCCCCCCCCCCCCCCCCCCGTCCTACGCTGCCTGTGCCTGCTCCACCTGCCTCTAAAACACAGAGTCCATTTTAAAATTTTATTTCAAACATATAATGAATGAGGTATTAGTTGGCATTCTGGCACGTTTGAGATTTTTTAAGGGGGGAATAAAAAACTAAAAAATAACAAAAAAAAAAAAAAGGCCAGAATGCCTAAGCTCGCAACCCATGTCAAGGGTCCTCATTGTCTTGCGAGTCCCTAACTAACTAACAAAACAGGAACAACTAACTAAACTAATATAGTCCAGAACCAGCAAATCTTCATGAACCATCTAGATCCCGCGACGACTTGCTTCCCACTGCCAAGTAACGGACCCAGCAGGAGAAACAAAATAGTCTGCAAAAAAGTCCCGTGTAGCCAGTGCAGCTATACCAGGTCTTGGATGCACGATGGTATCCTCGGGGATAGTAGACGGGGGGATGGTTTCCAGGTCCATGTCATGGCCAGCCTCATGAATCCGAAGGAAGTTGTGGAGAACCACACAGGCTTGTATGACGTCCTTCACAGTCTCCGGATCCAGCTGAAGGGGTGTTAGGAAGACCCTCCACTTGCTGCTCAGAATCCCAAAAGCACACTCCACGTACCGCCTCGCACGTGTAAGACGATAATTGAAGACACGCCTCCGGGGATCCAAACCACGCCGTGGGTATGGCCGCAGCAGATGGGGGGCAAGTCCAAATCCTTCATCACCAACCATAACAAAGGGTGCTGGAGGTCCATCCGATCCAGGAAGTCTTTGAGGTTCTGGGAGGGAAAGTCTGTTGGCAGCAAGCCGTGCACTCATCCTGGAGGCCCTGAACACACCAGCATCCGAGGAACCTCCATAGGCCCCTATATCTACAATTATAAAACGGTAGTTACTGTCAGCCAAGGCCATCAGAACTACCGAAAAATATTGTTTATAGTTGTAATATAGGGACCCTGAGTGCGGCGGCTTACGCACACGGATGTGTTTGCCATCCAGTGCGCCCACACAGTTGGGAAACTGTGCGGTCTGCCAAAAGCCCTCAGCAATCTGGAGCCAATCTGATGCTGTGGGCTGGGGCATCACTGTCTCTCTCAGCTGCTGCCAAATCACCCGACACGTCAGCTTCACTATTTTGCTGATGGTTGAGTGACCCAGCAAGAACTCATAATGAAGGGAGGCATATGAGTTCCCACTTGCTAAAAATCTGAAAAACACAAAATAAAAAACATGATTTTAGTATTCCAAATTCAAAATCCACATAAAAAGAATAAAAAAAAAAAAAAAAAACCTACCTGAGAGTGACAAGGAGTCTTTCCTCTGGGGAGATGCATCGCCTCATGACAGTGTTCTGATGAGTGAGTCTGGGACGAACAGCTACTAGGAGACGATCAAATGTGGGGACGGACATCCGGCAGAAGTTGTGGAATTTTTCCGGGTGCCCACGCAGATGCTCATACAGTGTATGGAAATGTCCCTTGGTAGGACGGTCAGAGACAATGGGATGAACCCAGTATCTGCGCCGCTTCCTCGGTACCTCATCCAGCGGTGGCTGTGCAAAGCGCCGAGAAACAAGCCAGTCCAGGAGAACATCATCCATACGATCTTCCTCAAAAAGCATCTTGAATAGTGATGGGAACGCACGAAACTCAAGCTATATTAGAAGAAGAATCAGCACGAACTCCTTAATACACAAAATGCAACCAAAATGGCGTCAGGCTGATCATGTGACCCATCCAAGGGGATGGGACATGATCCTGACATCATTTAGGACATTCCCATTTTAAAAAAAAAAAAAAAAAACGGATCCGTTTAAACGGATGGAAAAGGGATGAAAAACGGATCCGTTTAAACGGATGGCAGTCCGTTTTAACGGATGAAAAACGGATAAAAAACGGATTGAAAAAAACGGACCGTAAAAACGGAACGGGTGCAGACGGAACGTGTGCATGAGGCCTAACAGAGTTTACAGCAGTCAGATTCAGAGGCTGACACAGGCTGCAGAGGGGCCCCATATGGGAACTGGATATGGGCCCCTTGCTCTCTGGTAGCTCAACCCTCCCCCAGGAAATTTCAGTAGTATTCGTGAAATATGAAATTAGGTCCTGTACAGGAGCTAGATTGTACATATTTTAGAATATCCTCAGATAGATGATAGATAGATATTAGATAATAGATAAATTCGAAAGATAGATGTATGATAGATATTAGATTCATTGATGATAGATAGATAGATAGATAGATAGATAGATATGAGATAGGTAGATAGATAGATAGATAGATAGATAGATAGATAATAGATATTAGATAATAGATAAATTAGAAAGATAGATAGCTGGATAGATAGATAGATAGATAGATAGATAGATAGATAGATAGATATGAGATAGATAGATAGATAGATGATAGATATTAGATTATAGATAAATTAGAAAGATAGATAGATATGAGATAGATAGATAGATAGATAGATAGATAGATAGATAGATAGATAAATAGATAGATATGAGATAGATAGATATGAGATAGATAGATAGATAGGAGATAGATAGATATGAGATAGATAGATAGAGATAGATAGATAGATAGATAGATAGATAGATAGATATGAGATAGATAGATATGAGATAGATAGATATTAGATAGACAGATAGATAGATAGATATGAGATAGATAGATAGAGATAGATAGATAGATAGATAGATAGATAGATAGATAGATAGGAGATAGATAGATAGATAGATAGATATGAGATAGATAGATAGATAGATAGATAGATAGATAGATAGATAGATAGATATGAGACAGATGTAGCAGAGTTGACTGTCCTTAGTAGTAATAGTGATGCGATCCTCTTCGCTCTGCTACATCTTTATATATAAATGAATTACGGGAAGGAATATGGAGAGTTTTACATAGAAATCAGCACAACCAGATCCATACTTTAGGGCATTGCCCTGGGAATAGATTTATTAAACTGTAGTGTTTAAATCAGGAACAGCTCGTGAGCAGCTTTAAAGTGGCAGAGATCGACAACTTACTTGATAAACAGTTTATTACGGCTCGCTCAGGGGATTATACACAAAGCATTAGATTTTTCTCCCCTCAAAGCGGAGCCAACTGCCAGATACATACACCGCCGCTTCAATTGATTCTATGAAAGCCACAAACAAGTAGAAATTGTATTTGAAGCGAACGCACCGAGTGTTATGTCAGACATCCGACCGTCTAATAAACCGGCCAAGGGTGGATTGAACATTTTTTTTGGATCCTCGTACAATAAAACACACAGCTGTATTTAATCTTCCCACCCAGAAACGACCAAAAAAATGACTCCTTCAGGACGCTTTACATAAGATACGACACTTGTTCTTTCCACATCTTCTTTTTAGAGAGAATTTCTTCTCTGTAAACAGGTAAGTCCTTGAGTCGTCCTCATATCTCATACAGGGAAAGCAGGATGTCCACCCATCACTGCCCGTGCAGCATCCCCCTGGGCCGTCGTCTGCCAAGACAATGTCTGTGAGATAAACACATCAGCAGCAGCTGCACAAATCTCTCTGCTGGTTTGTTACAATGTATCAGTCTGGAGTCCAGGCTGTTTACCTCACAGAGCATTGTCTAGACTGGATACAACTGTGCTAGTTTGTTACAATGTATCAGTCTGGGGTGCAGGCTTATTAGCTCACAGAACATTGTCTAGACTGGATACAACTGTGCTAGTTTGTTACAATGTATCAGTCTGGAGTCTGGGCTGTTTAGCTCACAGAACATTGTCTAGACTGGATACAACTGTGCTAGTTTGTTACAATGTATCAGTCAGGAGTCCAGGCTGTTTTGCTCACAGAACATTGTCTAGACTGGATACAACTGTGCTGGTTTGTTACAATGTATCAGTCTGGAGTCCAGGCTGTTTAGCTCACAGAACATTGTCTAGACCAGATACAACTGTACTAGTTTGTTACAATGTATCAGTCTGGGGTGCAGGCTTATTAGCTCACAGAACATTGTCTACACTGGATACAACTCTGCTACTTTGTTACAATGTATCAGTCTGGAGTCCGGGCTGTTTACCTCACAGAACATTGTCTAGACTAGATACAACTCTGCTGGTTTGTTACAATGTATCAGTCTGGAGTCCGGGCTGTTTAGCTCATAAAGCATTGTCTAGACTGGATACAACTGTACTAGTTTGTTACAATGTATCAGTCTGGAGTCCGGGCTATTTAGCTCACAGAGCATTGTCTAGACTGGATACAACTGTGCTAGTTTGTTACAATGTATCAGTCTGGAGTCCGGGCTGTTTAGCTCATAAAGCATTGTCTAGACTGGATACAACTGTACTAGTTTGTTACAATGTATCAGTCTGGAGTCCGGGCTGTTTAGCTCACAGAGCATTGTCTGGACTGGATACAACTGTACTAGTTTGTTACAATGTATCAGTCTGGAGTCCGGGCTATTTAGCTCACAGAGCATTGTCTAGACTGGATACAACTGTGCTAGTTTGTTACAATGTATCAGTCTGGAGTCCAGGCTGTTTAGCTCACAGAACATTGTCTAGACTGGATACAACTGTACTAGTTTGTTACAATGTATCAGTCTGGAGTACCGGCTGTTTAGCTCACAGAGCATCTACATTTGGTAGCCACAGTGGGGTTTTTTTTAGGCCCTCTGGCGGCCATATATAAAGTGGTAGTCCCATGATAATGTCTGTAAAGCGCTGCGGAATATGTCAGAACTATATTAGTAAATGAATATTAATAATAAAATGGTATACTTATGTCATATAGAAGGGATGTCCCATAAATAGCCAAGAGGTGTGGGCCTCTGGGACCTGCTCCTATCTTAAGAACAAGGCCTTGCCATGAACATAGCGCACAACGCTCATGCACAGCGTCCACTCCATTCGCTTCTATTGGGCTTCTGAAAATAGCCGAGCCACGTCCCCCAGCAATAAATGGAGAATGTGTCACGCATGTGCAGCCACCCCTCTTTTACCTGCTACGGGCCTTCCAAAAAATAACCAATTCAGTACTTGGCTATTTTTGAAAATCCCATAGGAGTGAATGATGGGTGGCCATGCATGTGTGGATTGCTTTCTTTGCCCTCCCCCCATTCTTGAGATAGCAGTGGGTTTCAGAGCTGGACCCCACATCTATCGGACATTTATGGCATATCCTATCAATGGGAACACCCCATATTTAACTATTGCGTCCTATCACAGGGATCAATATGAAGTCTCAAAGGGAGGTGACTGTCCTCTCTTGGGGTGGGCACAGTTCCCACATCATCCCATTTACTGCACTGGTCATCAATGGCCGGACTCCTATGCCATAAATATACAGAGGATGGTGCCAAAGAGTTAACAAATATAAGTTCTACAGCATTTTCTACATCAGACTGATTTTCCTGTTTTCCCATCCATATCACACGGCTGCTATAGAAAGGGAATATTATCTCAAGAATTAGTCAAAAAGATAACAAGACAAGATCCTGGCTGACGCATTTCAGGTGCCGATTGATGGCTGCGATGTTAATATTACAAGATATCATCTTTGAATTGAAACAAAAAGCAAGAAAGAAATCAAATGCAAACATTGGAAAGGGAACTAACGAGTGTTACGGGCCTCCTCAGCCGAACGAGACGTCTTCTGAGATTAGCGTTATGATTTAAGTCTACTTCAAAATGATTCCAGCCTTATTAAAATTACATTAAACCTAACCCTGGTGCATTTCCATTTAAAGGTTAGCGCGACGCCGCTTCATACCAAAGAAAACAGCTCCGCGCAGCGGAGATCGCTAAATGACAAAACCGGAGAAAGTTTTCCTGATGTGATTGAACAATGCGGTAATAAAATAAGTCGCTCCGCAGTCATGATGTAAAATATAAAGCAAAAACACTTCTCAGGAGAACTTCCCCAGCCGTTACAATAACCGCAAGAAGCCTGGAATGATCTCACTCACAAAAAAGATCTTCGATGACAGTAGATGAGAGAGGCACAAAATTAGTATTTGCCATGAATTAATGCACCCGCTAACAGAATACGTTCACAAGACATAGAGACTAGAGATGAGCGAATCTATTCGCCGCTTCGTAGATTCGTATTGAATCTTGGGATTTTTCAGCTGTGAAGTGAATCCGAATATTAGGTGATTCGCTTCGCTTTTGTAAGCATTCGCTACGTAGTGTGTCCTATAAATTATACGCTATTCTACGTATAATTTAGTTACTCTATACGCTGTCGCGTACGAATTCAATTCAGCAATGCAGACTCCTCCCTGGTAGTTACTCTATACACTGTTGTGTACAAATTTAATTCAGCGATGCAGACTCCTCCCTGGTAGTTCCGCCCCTTTCTCCAGCGCAGGAGAATGACGAGGCAACTCAGGAAATTAAGTTGCGCATACGTGCACCTCATCCCTTTTTCCCCCTTTTCAGGTTATTTGGGGAGCCCCTTGAAAGAGGGTTTTTTAAGGAACCTTTGCTGTTTTTTTTTACCTATTTGGATTACAATTTTACCTATGTGGATTACAAATTGCGACTGAGTTTGGGACTCTGTTCCAGTTCTATGACAAGCATCAGAAGAAAAGAGACTTAAACGTGTCTGTGAGCATACTAGGTAGGTGATATTTAAAATGTTTATATTATACTTATAATAATGTATTTGCACTATTTACCATATATATGTCTCGAATATTCGCTCTGCCTCTGAGGAGTACACGCCGTGGCCTCTCCTCGTACGTGCCTGCGTATTACGTAATTGCTTAGACAATAGTACGCTGAGATTCGTAAGCTATTTGTTCGCTCATGTGTACGTCTTCTAAGAAGTTGCGTACATTTTGTAAATGAACGTTCGTTATCAGTGAGTGAATGTTCGCTAATAGCACATAATAACCTATATTTTGTACGCAAATACAACGAATCTATTCGTCGAATATACGAATTTTAGGAAAAGTTCGGCAAATGTTCGGCGAATAATTTTTTGAACGATTCGCTCATCTCTATTAGAGACGTATGAATAAAGTACATCAATTATACAGCTAAGACGTGGAAGAACCATGAAGAAGAACAAATGCCAGTAGGGAGACATAAAGGTCCTTTGCAAAGTTCCCCTTCCAGTCCTGTCCGGGTCAACCTTGGTAAAAAAATAAACCTATTACAGACTGTTCTGGCACCGATAGCCTAACAGAGTTCTCCAGATCTGGCATGGCTATATAGTGCCGCCTGACTGCTGGACCTCATCAACTATAATGGGAACTGGCGAATCTGGCTGCTCCCTGGTGTATATGCCGGGATATGGGCGGACAAAAACGTGAAGTAAAGCAACCTTTGTTGCTTTCTCATTATAGACAATGAGGCCAGATGGCACTAAATGACCATGCCAAATCCGGAGAACTCTGGCAGGCTATGCTTGCCGGAACAACCTGCTTTATGTCTCTATTGCCTGTGTGAAAGTAGCCTAACCTCCAACACTAGAGGTGGCAATCATCATGTTATTGTATTGCCCAAGTCTAAACTTGCCGTCTTCCCCATAAACACACATTTGGCTCAGCCGAACTCCTCCAGGAGTCTATGTATGTAACCATCAAGGTCTATGCTTCATTACTATAATCATCAAGCTCTATGTTGCAATACTAAAACCGTAAGGGGGAGAGTCGGGAGCTCCTCACACACATGAAATTAGTGTCTTGTCAGAACCCTGTTTGGCCGACAAAGAACTAATGTGTATGGCCACCTTTAGACCTGTAGCGTTGTGCCGCAAGGATTCCCTCTTAGGCATAGTTATCAACTTTTTGGCAGAGTAATGCAGCAGCTAAGGATTTGGAATATTTTTTGGGACTAGACATGCTCCTTTGCCAGCTGCGCCCTCTTTAAATACATGCCTACCCCTTTTATGCCACTCCTCCCACTGTGTGTTTTTCGGGGCTGTATCTGATGAGCCCCATGCAACAAACATCTAGAGGCTCTTCTCGATTAGCTGCCTGAAGTCTTCTGCAGCATCTGAGAGAATCGGTCAACTTTTCTAGGAGTTTATGTGTATAACCGTCGAGCTCTATGCTGCAATACTATAACCGTCAAGCTCTATGCTGCAATACTATAACCGTCGAGCTCTATGCTGCAATACTATAACCGTCAAGCTCTATGCTGCAATACTATAACCGTCAAGCTCTATGCTGCAATACTATACCCGTCAAGCTCTATGCTGCAATACTATAACTGTCAAGCTCTTTGCTGCAATACTATAACCGTCAAGCTCTATGCTGCAATACTATACCCGTCAAGCTCTTTGCTGCAATACTATAACTGTCAAGCTCTTTGCTGCAATACTATAACCGTCAAGCTCTATGCTGCAATACTGTAACCGTCGAGCTCTATGCTGCAATACTATAACCGTCAAGCTCTATGCTGCAATACTATAACTGTCAAGCTCTTTGCTGCAATACTATAACTGTCAAGCTCTATGCTGCAATACTATAACCGTCGAGCTCTATGCTGCAATACTATAACCGTCAAGCTCTATGCTGCAATACTATAACCGTCGAGCTCTATGCTGCAATACTATAACCGTCAAGCTCTATGCTGCAATACTATAACCGTCAAGCTCTATGCTGCAATACTATACCCGTCAAGCTCTATGCTGCAATACTATAACTGTCAAGCTCTTTGCTGCAATACTATAACCGTCAAGCTCTATGCTGCAATACTATACCCGTCAAGCTCTTTGCTGCAATACTATAACTGTCAAGCTCTTTGCTGCAATACTATAACCGTCAAGCTCTATGCTGCAATACTATAACCGTCAAGCTCTATGCTGCAATACTATAACCGTCAAGCTCTATGCTGCAATACTATACCCGTCAAGCTCTTTGCTGCAATACTATAACTGTCAAGCTCTTTGCTGCAATACTATAACCGTCAAGGTCTATGCTGCAATACTTAAACTATCAAGTTCTATGCTGCAATACTATAACTGTCAAGCTCTGTGCTGCAATACTATACCCGTCAAGCTCTTTGCTGCAATACTATAACTGTCAAGCTCTTTGCTGCAGTACTATAACCGTCAAGGTCTATGCTGCAATACTTAAACTATCAAGTTCTATGCTGCAATACTATAACTGTCAAGCTCTGTGCTGCAATACTATACCCGTCAAGCTCTTTGCTGCAATACTATAACTGTCAAGCTCTTTGCTGCAGTACTATAACCATCAAGGTCTATGCTGCAATACTTAAACTATCAAGTTCTATGCTGCAATACTATAACAGTCAAGCTCTATGCTGCAATACTGTAACCGTCAAGCTCTGTGTTGCAATACTATAACCCTCAAGCTCTATGCTGCAATACTATAACTGTCAAGCTCTATGCTGCAATACTATACCCGTCAAGCTCTATGCTGCAATACTGTAACCGTCAAGCTCTGTGTTGCAATACTATAACCCTCAAGCTCTATGCTGCAATACTATAACCGTCAAGCTCTATGCTGCAATACTATAACCGTCAAGCTCTATGCTGCAATACTATAACCGTCAAGCTCTATGCTGCAATACTATACCCGTCAAGCTCTATGCTGCAATACTATAACTGTCAAGCTCTTTGCTGCAATACTATAACCGTCAAGCTCTATGCTGTAATACTATACCCGTCAAGCTCTTTGCTGCAATACTATAACTGTCAAGCTCTTTGCTGCAGTACTATAACCGTCAAGGTCTATGCTGCAATACTATAACTGTCAAGTTCTATGCTGCAATACTGTAACCGTCAAGCTCTGTGTTGCAATACTATAACCCTCAAGCTCTATGCTGCAATACTATAACCATCAAGCTCTATGCTGCAATACTATAACCCTCAAGCTCTATGCTGCAATACTATACCCGTCAAGCTCTTTGCTGCAATACTATAACTGTCAAGCTCTTTGCTGCAATACTATAACCGTCGAGCTCTATGCTGCAATACTATACCCGTCAAGCTCTTTGCTGCAATACTATAACTGTCAAGCTCTTTGCTGCAATACTATAACCGTCAAGCTCTATGCTGCAATACTATAACCGTCAAGGTCTATGCTGCAATACTATAAACGACAAGGTCTATGCTGCAATACTTAAACTATCAAGCTCTATGCTGCAATACTATAACCGTCAAGGTCTATGCTGCAATACTTAAACTATCAAGTTCTATGCTGCAATACTATAACTGTCAAGCTCTGTGCTGCAATACTATAACAGTCAAGTTCTATGCTGCAATAATATAACCCTCAAGCTCTATGCTGCAATACTATAACCATCAAGCTCTATGCGGCAATACTATAAACGTCAAGCTGTATGCTTCAATACTATAACAGTCAAGCTCTCTGCTGAAATACTAAAACCATCAAACTCTATGCTTCAGTACTATAACCGTCAGACTCCAAGCTGCAATACTGTAACTGTCAAGGTCTGTGCTGCAGTACTATAACTCTTTGGTCCTACTGTCACTAAGGAGCCTTTTGGACAGGGCCCCTAGAAGACGTACATCCTGTGTTAGAAATGGACTTGCTGTATGGGTGCTGTATTTATTTTATTTTTTTCAATTAGAGTACTATAACTGTCAAGCTCTTTGCCACAATATTATACCCGTTAAGCTCTATGCTGCAATACTATAACCATCAAGCTCTATGCTGCAATACTATACCCATCAAGCTCTATGCTGCAATACTATACCCATCAAGCTCTATGCTGCAATACTATAACCATCAAGCTGTATTCTTCAATACTATACAGTACCTGTTAAGCTCTATGCTGCAATACTATAACCATCAAGCTCTGTGCTGCAATACTATAACCATCAAGCTCTGTGCTGCAATACTATAACCGTCAAGCTCTATGCGACAGTACTATACCTGTTAAGCTATAACCATCAAGCTCTGTGTTGCAATACTATAACCATCAGGCTCTGTGCTGCAATACTATAACCATCAAGCTCTATGCTGCAATACTATACCCATCAAGCTCTATGCTGCAATACTATAACCATCAAGCTGTATTCTTCAATACTATACAGTACCGGTTAAGCTCTATGCTGCAATACTATAACCATCAAGCTCTGTGCTGCAATACTATAACTATCAAGCTCTATGCTGCAATACTATAACCATCAAGCTCTGTGCTGCAATACTATAACCATCAAGCTCTGTGCTGCAATACTATAACCATCAAGCTCTGTGCTGCAATACTATAACCATCAAGCTCTATGCGACAGTACTATACCTGTTAAGCTCTATGCTGCAATACTATAACCATCAAGCTCTGTGTTGCAATACTATAACCATCAAGCTCTATGCTGCAATACTATACCCATCAAGCTCTATGCTGCAATACTATACCCATCAAGCTCTATGCTGCAATACTATAACTATCAAGCTCTATGCTGCAATACTATAACCATCAAGCTCTGTGCTGCAATACTATAACCATCAAGCTCTATGCTGCAATACTATACCCATCAAGCTCTGTGCTGCAATACTATAACTATCAAGCTCTATGCTGCAATACTATAACCATCAAGCTCTGTGCTGCAATACTATAACCATCAAGCTCTGTGCTGCAATACTATAACCATCAAGCTCTATGCGACAGTACTATACCTGTTAAGCTATAACCATCAAGCTCTGTGTTGCAATACTATAACCATCAAGCTCTGTGCTGCAATACTATACCCATCAAGCTCTGTGCTGCAATACTATAACCGTCAAGCTCTATGCTGCAATACTATAACCATCAAGCTCTATGCGACAGTACTATACCTGTTAAGCTATAACCATCAAGCTCTGTGTTGCAATACTATAACCATCAAGCTCTGTGTTGCAATACTATACCCATCAAGCTCTATGCTGCAATACTATACCCATCAAGCTCTATGCTGCAATACTATACCCATCAAGATCTATGCTGCAATACTATAACCATCAAGCTGTATTCTTCAATACTATACAGTACCTGTTAAGCTCTATGCTGCAATACTATAACCATCAAGCTCTGTGCTGCAATACTATAACCATCAAGCTCTATGCTGCAGTACTATAACCATCAAGCTGTAATCTTAAATACTATAACTGTCAAGGTCTGTGCTGCAGTACTATAACCGTCAAGATCTATGCTGCAGTACTATAACCGTCAGGTTTGTGCCCTCTGTTACATACTGTAACCATACGCGTGTTGCCTCTTTCGGAGTATACTACAGTTCATGTTAAATCTCGTTGAACCCATATGAGTCATTGCACCATCTTGGGGACTCTCGGGGACTGTGTAATGGTCATAAACCCCACCTGTAAGGCTCTGGCCCTCTTACATATGTACTAATGCAAGCCATGATGTTGACATCACTGACCTCTTCTTCTGCCCATTGACCTGTGTGAGTTGCAGTTAACGCTGACTACCTTACTTGCTACAATTGTGATCTAATGGGGTTAATTTTTTTTTTGTTTTACCATACATTTCCGTAACAGACCCTATAGACTTATTTCATATCCATATGTTCTATTCCTTTAAGATCTTCCAAGCCTTCCCAGACCCTGATTTCGAGCTTGCACTTTCTGCCAAGTATAGTTGTCGAAGACAAATAGTTATGGGCCTCTCACCAACCATATTTAACCCATGTGAATGGGGAAATGTCTGCACTTACATATCGACATAAAAGCTTTATTGGTCTTAGCAGGTGCTTTGGAAAACCTTGTTTGTTCTGTTGAGGAGCATGAAAAGCTTGAGAAAAGGGCAGGCTGGATTTTAAAAGAGACAGATATGACCTGCAGGGAACACATTTTACAATGGCAAGATAGACGGAGGGAACGGTTTGCAGATTAAAAACTAAAAAAAAAAAAGCGACTTCTACGGGGGAGGGAGGGGGATGATTTCAGATGAAAACAGCTGGAAAGCTGAAGCCGATGTCCTTTCATCCTACCTTTGATAACGTAATATCACATATCATAAAGAGGGAGAGAAATTGATGTCAGTGGCATCTTATTCAAGAGAGAAGAAAAAGGCATTGTCGGGATTTAAGACACAGAGTGGAAAACAGTGGCACAAATATACGGGACGTGTTCACACTGTAACTATTCCTGCTGTTGGCTGATATAGAGGAGGTAGCAAAAATCAAAAAGAGACCCCACCAGTGTTCAGAGGGGCCTGGTAGAAGGAAGAGGACAATGGCCCTTAGACATCAGGTGCATGGTGGTATCAAGGCTCCTCCAAGTTATAAGGTGTATGGACTTAGACAGGACTCTGCGTACAGGATCAACTGACAGCACGTTCCCTTTATCTGAATATTGCAGTTCCTTTAAAGTGTAACTGTCATTCTTTTTTTTATTTTTGTAATCTGTAGGATCAGTGATACTGAACATTTTTGTAATATAATTTAATTACTGAAATTGCACATTTCTATTAAAAAAATAGCTGTAAAGTGGCCCATTTTGAGCCTTAGCAACGCTCCTCTGTCTTCTGTTTACATAACCATGGAGACTTGCTCCACACTGACCGTGTTATGTAAACAGAAGACAGAGGAGCGTTGCTAAGGCTCAAAATGGGCCACTTTACAGCTATTTTTCTAATAGAAATGTACAATTTCAGTAATTAAAGTATATTACAAAAATGTTCAGTATCACTAATCCTACACATTACACAAATAAAGAAAAGAATGACAGATACACTTTAAAGAAAGAGGAAGCTTTAGATTGGTTCATGCCACTTATGAGGAATGAGGTGGATCCAACCTAAGCAGTTGTATCTCACCTTAGGAATAATAGCAGCAGATAGATAGATAGATAGATAGATAGATAGATAGATAGATAGATAGATAGATAGATATGAGATAGATAGATATGAGATAGATAGATATGAGATGGATAGATAGATATATAGATAGATATGAGATAGATAGCAGGATAGATAGATAGATAGATAGATAGATAGATAGATAGATAGATAGATAGATAGATAGATATGAGATAGATAGATAGATAGATAGATATGATAGATATGAGATAGATAGATATGAGATAGATAGATATGAGATGGATAGATAGATAGATATATAGATAGATATGAGATAGATAGCAGGATAGATAGATAGATAGATAGATAGATAGATAGATAGATAGATAGATAGATGTATCGTAGAGTTTTGTCATGCCAAATGAGGAATGAAGGAAAAGTGCCATAGGGGCTGTTCCCACCTTTGTCTTTTAGAGTAATACTGACTCAGTCACAGATTTCTCAGTGCAATAAAATAAAATAAAATAAAAACAAAGTTACAAAATAAACAGATTCGGTTGTTTCCACTATTCTGTACAGGGAGAATTTTGAATTTTTGGAGAAAGAAAATCAATGTTTGTGAAATAAATTCTGTATTATAACTGTTTTTTTTTTTTTTTTACTGTAGTAGTTTAATGTTTATAGAGACTGCTCTCTCTTCTGGCCTCTGTGTGTAACAGACGTGACTACTTCTCAAGCACTACTGGTCGATCTAGGTCCCTGGGGAATGTCGTTTTGTGGGGCCCATCTTGTTTTGGAAGTAGAGAAAGTGACTGATAGAAATACTGCCATATAGTGCCATTCAGTCTGTAAATAATAAAGCAGCTGTTACATCCAGCGGTGAACTTTCCTACCACATAAACCAAAGAAATGCTTGGGGCCCCAAACATCAGAGGGGCCCCTGTGGGGCAAAAACAGATAAAGAGGAATTTGTCGTACATTTTGGTGCACACCATTTTTGCAAGTTGATTTGTGCTGAATCCATCAACTGCAACTTTTTTTAAAAGGTGCAGTCTCATCCCAGTGGTAGCGGATGCCATAAAAAAAACTCTAGTAACTCTAGACAAAAGTGTTACGTTTAACGAAGCGTCAAACTTAAATAGCGTGGATTGTTTGATACCGTATTTTTGTTACAAATTACGGCCTTGTGATACATTCCCCCCGAAACGTAAAAATGCCCTTAACCCCCTAACTGTTTTGCCAGAGTGGAGCTCCAGCAGTGGGCAAAGTAGCTAACTGGAGGGGGGAGGGCAGCTTTAGATGCTGCTACCTCCTGAATGGTAGCATCTAGAAACATGCAACTGGTCTTGTTTGAAAGCAGACATTCAATGCTTTCAGAAGATACCATGACAGCAATATGTTCAGGACAGAGAAAGATATCACTGATAGAAATTGGGATGCTGTGAGTACAGCTGAAAGTGAAAGTAAAAACAGGTTTTACTCGTGATCATTCCTGACTTGATTTCTAACAGTGATTTCTCCTCTGTTGCTTGGACTTTAGCTGTCTATGAAAGCCTGGACTGTCAGCTTTCATACAAGACCAGTTGCATGTTTCTAGCTGCTACCATTGAGGAGATATCACCATCTAAAGCAGCCCACCCCCTCCATTTAGTTACTATTCACACTGCCCGAGCTGGACTCGGGCAAAACATTTAGGTGGTTAAAAGGGTTGTCCAGGATTTTGATATTGGTCACCTGTCAGACACTACAGATACCGGCTGGTGGCGGCTCGTGCAGCTTTATATCTGTACCCCTATTTTCCTAAGATAGCTTGGCCATTGCACAAAACAAGCACTTTTTACCTTTTGTCTCACCCCGATCTCCTCATAGATTGTAAGCTCTTGCGAGCAGGGTCCTCATTCCTCTTGTTTTTATCATTGACTTGTTTGTTACTTTGTTATTTATTATGTGATCTATGACTGTTTGTACATGAACCCCTGATTGTAAAGCGCTGTGGAATATGTTGGCGTTTTATAAATAAAGATCCCAAGCATAGGCCGTCCATATAAAATCACTGGGGCTCCGACATCCAACACCCCTGCCAATCAGCTGTTTCGCAGCAGAAATTCAGTAGCAGAACTGCACAGCGCCATCCATTGTATAGTGGACAGAGCTGGTTACTGCAGCGCTGCTTCCTTTAATGTCAGTACCGTACAACGGACGGAACTGTGTAGTTGCGGTAGCTTCAATACCACATAAAAAGGGTTGCAAAAATCATCTTATGATGCAAGGGATGCAGATTTTCTTTGGATTTGACCTGGGTTTTGGTGCAGGATCTTCACTTTAATCTGTGTCAAACCCTTAATGTGTAAAGGACAGGGTCGTCAATGTAACGTAGGTGAGGTCCTGAATCTCTAGTCTCCCGTCAGTTGCATATGGGATTCTGAACCTCTCCTATAGCTACTGGAAGCCCTTAAAAATTTGACCCTGGAACTTTTTTTTTCTTTTACAAAAATAACTATAAAAGCAATAAATAAATCACATTTTTTTAAATTTATGTTCTCCCTAAAGGTCAACATTTTTTTATGACTTGACCTAAAGCTTCTGAAAGAGAGCTCCATAAATCCGAAAGGAGAGTGGGTATACAATCTACAAGGGAGGCTGCTGAGACCCCCTGAACACAGGGATTAGGACCACATTTCATCGCCCCAGACCCCGGCCCGGTGGGACGCAGGTGGAAATCTTCAACAGCTGTGAAGTTCTTGAGCAGCTTTGGGACACAAAGAGACTATTTTACCCTGCGAAGGCTGGCGGAGGAGGGGGAAGGTGGAGGATATGGAGTCCGGGTGTGCGGTACTTTAAAAAAAAATGACTGTAATTTCTTTTTTTAGGAATCGAAATTAAAAATAAACTGAGGAGACAAAAATGGTGAAATCCCCATAAAATTCTGACCACATTTTGGCACCGATTGCTCGGTTGTCACCCAGTTTTTCTGCAAACCAGGAGCTTCTGGACCCCAATACAATGATCACATGCTGTTTATAATACTGCTCTTGTCACATCGGGCACAGGGACCTTTTAGGTGCACGTCCCCATGACAACACTTCCTGTCCTCATTGTTACAATGTTACAACCAAAACAAAAACATTTACTTTTTCTAGGTTAGAAAAACTCTGGTCCCTATTGATGTGAGGCGGTGATCATTTTCCTGAATGTTTATACCCAGATGCCATCATATAATGCCCACACAACATGTCCTTCTTGCCCAAATTCTACCGCCATATAGTGCTGAGATCATAATCCCGTATAGTACTCAAATAATACTACATGCTATATACCTTATACAAAATGGTGGCATTTAGTGGCCAAACAAAACTGGAGGCCTTAAGGAAATTGCTTAGTTTGCCATCCCTTTAAAAGCTGGCCTGCTGGCACTGGAGGCGTTATGACTGGCACTGAGGACGGTGTTGAGCCTGGCGCTAGAAGTGCTGTGGCTACACCTAGTTTACATGTAGGGTTTCATGAAAGTCAAGAACAGTATATCCCAGAAGCATGCAACCATGTACAATAAAGCATGGCAGAATGAAATGTCCCCCACTATACAAAAGGCACAACAGGAGGACATACAGGAATATGTATATTAGCATATCAAGTCAGCAGGAGAGCAGTATATCACACAGTATATAGTATATCACTGCAGCACAAAAAAATAGAAATAAAGCAAATTACAGCAGCATACTGTAAAATAAGTACAATATATCACAGCCGTACAGCTGGAGTACAGTATACCATAGACGCATAAAACAGTGACAGTACAGTATAACAGTATTATATAATAGTGAGACTTCAGTGTATCATAGTAGTGTAAAAAAGTGAGATTACAATACTACAGCTGTATATAACAGTAAGACTACAGTATAGCACAGCTTTATATAACAGCCAGAGTGCAGTATATCAAAGCAATATATAACAAGCAGAGTACAGTGTATAACAGCTGTATATAATAGCCAGAGTACAGTATATCACGGCCACATATAACAAGCAAAGTACAGTGTATAACAGCTGTATATAACAGCCAGAGTACAGTATATCAAAGCTGTATGTAACAGCCAAAGTACAGTATATCACTGCTTTATATAACAGAGTACAGTATATCACGGCTGTATATAACAGCCAAAGTACAGTATATCACTGCTTTATATAACAGAGTACAGTATATCACAGCTGTATATAACAACCAGAGTACAGTATATCACTGCTATATATAACAGCCAGAGTACAGTATATCAAAGCTTTATATAACAGCCAGAGTACAGTATATCACAGCTGTATATGACAACCAGAGTACAGTATATCACAGCTGTATATAACAGAGTACAGTATATCATAGCTTTATATAACAGCTAGAGTACAGTATATCACAGCTGTATATAACAGCCAGAGTACAGTATATCACAGCTGTATATAACATCCAGAGTATAGTATATCATGGCTGTATATAAAAGCCAGAGTACAGTATATCACAGCTGTATATAACATCCAGAGTACAGTATATCACTGCTGTATATAACAGCCAGAGTACAGTATATCACAGCTGTATATAACAGCCAGAGTACAGTATATCACAGCTGTATATAACATCCAGAGTACAGTATATCACTGCTGTATATAACAACCAGAGTACAGTATATCACTGCTGTATATAACATCCAGAGTACAGTATATCACTGCTGTATATAACAGCCAGAGTACAGTATATCACAGCTGTATATAACAGCCAGAGTACAGTATATCACAGCTGTATATAACAGCCAGAGTACAGTATATTACTGCTATATATAACAGCCAGAGTACAGTATATCAAAGCTTTATATAACAACCAGACTACAGTATATCACAGCTGTATATGACAACCAGAGTACAGTATATCACAGCTGTATATAACAGCCAGAGTACAGTATATCACAGCTGTATATAACATCCAGAGTACAGTATATCACAGCTGTATATAACAACCAGAGTACAGTATATCACTGCTATATATAACAGCCAGAGTACAGTATATCAAAGCTTTATATAACAACCAGACTACAGTATATCACAGCTGTATATAACAGAGTACAGTATATCATAGCTTTATATAACAGCTAGAGTACAGTATATCACAGCTGTATATAACAGCCATAGTACAGTATATCACTGCTTTATATAACAGAGTACAGTATATCACAGCTGTATATAACAGCCATAGTACAGTATATCACAGCTTTATATAACAGAGTACAGTATATCACAGCTGTATATAACAACCAGAGTACAGTATATCACAGCTGTATATAACAACCAGAGTACAGTATATCACAGCTGTATATAACAGCCAGAGTACAGTATATCACAGCTGTATATAACAGCCAGAGTACAGTATATCACAGCTGTATATAACAGCCAGAGTACAGTATATCATAGCTGTATATAACAACCAGAGTACAGTATATCACAGCTGTATATAACAACCAGAGTACAGTATATCACAGCTGTATATAACAGCCAGAGTACAGTATATCACATCAGTATATAGCAGTCAGAGTACAGTATATCACAGCAGTATATAACAGCCAGAGTACAGTATATCACAGCTGTATATAACAACCAGAGTACAGTATATCACATCAGTATATAGCAGTCAGAGTACAGTATATCACATCAGTATATAACAACCAGAGTACAGTATACCACAGTAGTGTATAACAACCAGAGTACAGTATATCACAGCTGTATATAACAGCCAGAGTCCAGTTTTTCATAGCAGTATATAACAGCCAGAGTACAGTATATCATAGCTATATATAACAGAGTACAGTATATCACAGCTGTATATAACAGAGTACAGTATATCACAGCTGTATATAACAGCCAGAGTACTGTATATCACATCAGTATATAGCAGTCAGAGTACAGTATATCACAGCTGTATATAGCAGTCAGAGTACAGTATAACACAGCTGTATATAACAGCCAGAGTCCAGTTTTTCATAGCAGTATATAACAGCTATATATAACAGCCAGAGTACAGTATATCACAGCTGTATATAACAGAGTACAGTATAACACAGCTTTATATAACAGCCAGAGTACAGTATATCACAGCAGTATATAACAGCCAGAGTATAGTATATCACAGCTGTATATAACAGAGTACAGTATATCACAGCTTTATATAACAGCCAGAGTACAGTATATCACAGCAGTATATAACAGCCAGAGTACAGTATATCACAGATGTATATAACAGAGTACAGTATACCACAGCTGTATATAACAGCCAGAGTACAGTATATCACAGCTTTATATAACAGCCAGAGTACAGTATATCACAGCAGTATATAACAGCCAGAGTACAGTATATCACAGCTGTATATAACAGCCAGAGTACAGTATATCACAGCTGTATATAACAGCCAGAGTACAGTATATCACAGCTGTATATAACAGCCAGAGTACAGTATAACACAGCTGTATATAACAGAGTACAGTATAACACAGCTGTATATAACAACCAGACTACAGTATATCACAGTAGTATATAACACTGTTATATACTACTGTGATATACTGTAGTCTGGTTGTTATATACAGCTGTGTTATACTGTACTCTGTTATATACAGCTGTGTTATACTGTACTCTGTTATATACAGCTGTGATATACTGTACTCTGGCTGTTATATACAGCTGTGATATACTGTACTCTGGCTGTTATATACTGCTGTGATATACTGTACTCTGGCTGTTATAATAACAGCCAGAGTACAGTATCTCACAGCTTTATATAACAGCCAGAGTACAGTATATCACAGATGTATATAACAGAGTACAGTATAACACAGCTGTATATAACAACCAGACTACAGTATATCACAGTAGTATATAACAGCCAGAGTACAGTATATCACAGCTGTATATAACAGCCAGAGTACAGTATATCACAGATGTATATAACAGAGTACAGTATAACACAGCTGTATATAACAGCCAGAGTACAGTATATCACAGCTTTATATAACAGCCAGAGTACAGTATATCACAGCAGTATATAACAGCCAGAGTACAGTATATCACAGCTGTATATAACAGCCAGAGTACAGTATATCACAGCTGTATATAACAGCCAGAGTACAGTATAACACAGCTGTATATAACAGCCAGAGTATAGTATATCACAGCTGTATATAACAGAGTACAGTATAACACAGCTGTATATAACAGCCAGAGTACAGTATATCACAGCTGTGTATAACAGCCAGAGTACAGTATATCACAGCTTTATATAACAGCCAGAGTACAGTATAACACAGCTGTATATAACAGCCAGAGTACAGTATATCACAGAAGTATAAAGCAGCCAGAGCACAGTATATCATAGCTGTATATAGCAGCCAGAGTACAGTATAGTTGTATAGAACAACAGGAGTACTCAGGGTTGTACTGGCCACAACCTCTACAGGGAGAAATCCCAGGGGGTCAGTCAAGTGATGACATTATGAGGTCGACCACCCCCAAAAACCAACTTAGTATTTCAGCATTCTGGGCCTGCGTGTGGCTAACAATCAGTAAGATGCAATATGTGGCATCACCAGTGCACGTTACATTAGTTATACGCAGCTGTAATAATAATGGACGCAGTGTACGTACAAGCAACAACCCCTACCTGTTACCGCACCATAATAGTGAGCCTTCTTTGGTTAACAACAGGTTTGATATAGGACGCTATGTACTACTTATAGGGCTGCATGTGTTATAAGTGTGCTCAGTTTCTCACAGTAGGGCTGTATATTAGGCTGGTGAGCCATATTTCACTATTGGACTATATATATATATATATATATATATATATATATATATATAGTTTTTATGCTCCATATTTCACTATTGGACTATATATATATAATTTGTATGCCCCATATTTCACTATAGGACTCTATTGGCCGGACTCCATATATCACTACAGAACTGTATATAAAATGATGGTGCTCCACACTTGACACTAGAGTAGCATATAAGGGTCAGGAAGCTCTGCCCATTGTTTTTAAAAGGTATTCCATTGAATTTTTGCACTGAAGCCACGTACTGTACCATATGAGGACTCTTTTAGATTTTTAACTCCTTATTAGCGATGTCCCCATTGTCTGTGATGGGAATACCCCTTTCAAGAGGATAGATTCAGGATAGATAATCAGCATCTGATTGTGGGGGTTCGACACCCGGGGCCCCTGCCGTTCAGCTGTTTGAGAAGGCACCGGCGCTCCTGTGAGTATCACGGCCTTCTCTCAGCTTTCCCTAGGCCAGTGACGTCACGTTCATTGGTCATGTGGCCTAGGAGCAGCTCAGCCCCATAGAAGTGTATGGGGCTGAGCTGCAATACCCAACACAGCCACTATACATTGTGCGGCGCTGTGCTTGGTAAACTGGGAGTATCGGACCCCCACCATCAGATACTGAAGATCTATCCAGAGGATAGGTCATTAGTATTGAAATGTCAGAAAACCCTTTTAAAAACCCAATCCACCCCTGGTAGTGCAATATATTGCAGAGATATTTCACTACGGGAGTACAATATTACAGCTGAATATAATAGCTAAAGTACAGTACCATATATCACAGCTATATATGACAACCAGTACAATACAGCTATATATAACAACCAGTACAACAACAATACAGCTATATATAACAGCTAGAATATAGCACCAATTTTGAATGGTGAGAGATCAGATCCGAGATTCTGAGAAGAAGAGAGATAAGCGTCACACAATTTTTTTTTTAATCTACAGTACCTGGTACTAACATAGAACGTGTCCATAAACACCACTAACCTATAGCATTCCAATCACAAACAGTGCACACATCCTTCAAATGCATACAGACCCCCAACCAAATCTCAAAATACAGAGCCTGTCCAGACCCACAAATAAATGCAGATCCAGACCAAACTCTGGCATAAATATAGGTCCAAAAATAATGACAGAACCCTAAATAATACCTAAGTGCAGACCCCATAATAAAAACCGATTCTGAAATGAATGCCGATCCCCACAGTAAAGACCTAAAATAAATATGTACATATCTCAGATCAGCATTAAAGGGCATCTGTCAGCAGTTTTGCACCTATGACACTGGCTGACCTGTTACATGTGCACTTGGCAGCTGAAGACATCTGTGTTGGTCCCATGTTCATATGTGCCCGCATAGCTGAGAAAAATGATGTTTTAGTATATGTAAATGAGCCTCTAGGAGCAACGAGGGCGTTACCATTACACATAGAGGCTCTGCTCTCTCTGCAACTGCTGTGCCTTCTGCACTCTGATTGACTAGACCAGGCAAGTGTGATCACATTTTCACTGCCTGGTGCTATCAATCAAAATGCAGAGGTTGCGGCAGATGCAGAGAGAGCAGAGCCTCTAGGTGTAACGGCAACGCCCCCATTGCTCCCAGAAGCTCATTTTGCATCACCAGCAAAGCATAACAGAAGAACGCTGATATCTAACAGCCTGAGTACAGTATGTCAAAGCATTAGCAAAGGAACATCACAGCAGTATATTACAGCTAGAGTGTAGGATATTGCGGTATATACAGTATAAACGTTACAGCTACAGTACAATGTACAACAAATGGAGTGTATGATATCATAGCTGTTTATTATAGCTGGAGAACAGTATATAATGTAACTTGGTTACTATATATTACAGCTGGAGTAAAGGATATCACGGCTGGAGAATTGTATATAATATAGCTGGGGTACAGTACAGTATATTACAGCCAGGTAACAGTATATTATAGCCGGAGTACAGTATATTAAAGCCAGAGTACAGTATATTATAGCCGGAGTACAGTATATTATATAGTACAGTATATTATATAGTACAGTATATTATAGGCGGAGTACATTATATTATAGCCAGAGTACATTATATTATAGCCAGAGTACAGTATATTATAGTTGGAGTACAGTATGTTGTAGCTGGAGTACAGTATATTACAGCCGGATTAAAGTATATTATAGTCGGAATACATTATATACAGCTGGAGTATAGTATATTATAGCCAGAGTACAGTATATTACAGCTGGAGTACAGTATATTACAGCTGGAGTACAGTATATTATAGTCGGAGTACAGTATGTTACAGCTGGAGTACAGTATGTTGTAGCTGGAGTACAGTATATTATAGCCGGAGTACAGTATATTGTAGCTGGAGTACAGTATATTATAGTCGGAGTACAGTATGTTGTAGCTGGAGTACAGTATGTTGTAGCCGGAGTACAGTATGTTGTAGCTGGAGTACAGTATATTATAGTCGGAGTACAGTATGTTGTAGCTGGAGTACAGTATATTATAGTCAGAGTACAGTATGTTGTAGCTGGAGTACAGTATATTATAGCCGGAGTACAGTATGTTGTAGCTGGAGTACAGTATATTATAGCCGGAGTACAGTATATTACAGCCGGAGTACAGTATATTATAGCCGGTGTACAGTATATTACAGCCGGAGTACAGTATATTATAGCCGGTGTACAGTATATTACAGCCGGAGTACAGTATATTATAGCCGGTGTACAGTATACTACTGATGTAATACAGTATACTATAGATGTGATACAGTATATACAGGTTTTACGGTAAATAATTTGCATGTTACCTTCCAGGTCTGCGTAACTGCCAGGGTGAAATAATATACATAACAGGGCTGCCAATCTCTGGTGCCATCCAGCTGTTAGGCTGTGTTTGCTATCACTGGGGCGTAGGCCTTGGGTGTCTTATGCCTCCTTCCTGCCCCCCTAACCTGCTGACAGTCTTTGCCACCTTGTGTCTCCCCCCGACTGCCCTCCAGTCCTGGGGGACCTAGACCTTTTGGTTGCATGTGGCCATAAAATTTCCTTTGGCTGCCCCGGTTCATCCTGTGATATTTCACTCATCTGCCCTGAACTGAGTCCAGGGACTGTTCCTCCTGCAGCTTTTCCCCTTCACGCCATCTCTAGTGCACGGGACCCATTTCCGGGCGTTTTCTAAATCTGAGCTTCCAGCTACATAGAGAATACAGGATCCTAAAAGGCTCCCAGCTGGATGACGAGCCTCTGCAATGGAAAATAATAAATGGCCTGCTCCAAGTCCTTTCTAGGCATAGTGCCCAAGTGATAACCTCCGCCCCCGGATGCTGTGGAAGCGAAGGCAGGAGCTGTCACTTTAAGAGAACCATCAGCTGCTGGGTTATCTGCTGTTTGCTTCACCTTTGCCCTGTGATAAAGGACGCTCTATAAATCTTTGCAAAAATGATGCTGACTGCAGGAGGGCAGATGTGATTCCTGCCTGGATCTTGCACAGGATGTCAGCTCTGTCAGCACCCTGCATGACATTATTTGTCTAATATAAGTAACCAAAAAAAATAAATCAATTAGTCGTCAAGTTAGAGCAGCTGTCTCGTAGACTGCTCCTCAGTGCAAGGCCAAATGCGAAAGTCAAGACCGAGAGCATGGGGCAGTCTCCAGTTACACATGGGGGTCTAATACTTTTGCAACGGTGTCTAGAGTGCAACTCATTGAGCGCAAGCACAAAAGGTCTATTCTATTTAGTCATCTTTTGGTCATATCTGCTTCTGAGAAAGCAGGGTAGTAGTCCATATGGCCGCCATTACTAAGATTACTAGGCTGGTTACCCTGCTTTCCAAGATTTCAAAGTGGTAGATCATATAGGATGACATTTTTCAAAGATTAACGTGCCCAAAAACGTTTTTGCATGTCAAAAAAAATGCCTGTTGATGGCCATGGATTGAGGTGGACACCATGCAATGCTTAATTTATCCTGTGGTGGCGCTGCAGAGTAAGGGGACAAGTTCTCCCACGGATTGCAGGGGATGGCTAAGGTTACTTTCACACTAGCGTTTTTGCTGGATCCGGCAGGGTTTAGCAACAACGCTTCCGTTATTGATAATACAACCGTCTGCATCCGTTGAACAGATCCAGTTGTATTATCTGTAACATAGCCAAGACGGATCCGTCATGAACTCCACTGAAAGTCAATGGGGGATGGATCCGTTTTCTATTGTGTCAGATTGTCCGGTTTGCTCTCCGGTATGGGAACGCAACTAAATAGAACGGAATGGAATGGAATGCATTTTGGAGCACTCCCTTCTGTTCAGTTACATTTTGTCTCCATTGACAATGAATGGAGACAGAACTGAAGTGTTCCGGTGTTTCCGGTATTGAGATCCTATGACGGATCTCAATACAGGAAAATATTAACGCTAGTGTGAAAGTAGCCTAATCTCTGGTAACAGGCCCTTAGGAGACCTCCTGCATCAGACTGCTGCCTTCTCCGTTAATCTGTGGGTGCTAAACTATTCTTGAACTATATGTGTCTAGTGAACATGCTGCATGGGTGAAAATGTAGTGGGCATGCCTATGTGTGGTTAGTGTATGTGTGGGCATGCCTATGCGAGTGCTGAGTGCAAGGGTGGACATGTCTATGTGTGGTGAATATATGTAGTGGCATGCCTGTGTGTGGTGAGTGTATGTGTGGGCATGCCTGTGTGTGGTGAGTCTATGTGTGGGCATGCCTGTGTGTGGTGAGCATAGGTGTGGGCATACCTGTGTGTGGTGAGTCTATGTGTGGGCATACCTGTGTGTGGTGAGCATAGGTGTGGGCATACCTGTGTTTGGTGAGTGTATGTGTGGGCATACCTGTGTGGTGAGTCTATGTGTGGGCATACCTGTGTGTGGTGAGTCTATGTGTGGGCATGCCTGTGTGTGATGAGTGTATGTGTGGGCATGCCTATATGTGGTGAGTGTATGTGTGGGCATGTCTGTGTGTGGTGAGTTTATGTGTGGGCATGCCTGTGTGTGGTGAGCATAGGTGTGGGCATGCCCATGTGTGGTGAGTGTACGAGTAGGCATGCCTGTGGGTGGTTGGTGTATGTGTGGGCATGCCTGTGTGTGGTGAGTGTATGTATGGGCATGCCTGTGAGTGGTGAGTGTATGTGTGGGAATGCCTGTGTGGGGTGAGTGTATGTGTGGGAATACCTGTGTGTGGTGAGTGTATAGGCATGCCTATTTGTGGTGAGTGTAGGTGTGGGCATGCCTGTGTGTGGTGAGTGTATGTGTGGGAATACCTATGTGTGGTGAGCGTATGGGCATGCCTGTGTGTGGTGAGTGTAGGTGTGGGAATGCCTGTGTGTGGTGAGTGTAGGTGTGGGCATGCCTGTGTGTGGTGAGCATATGTGTGGATCCATGTGTGCAGTGAGCACAGATGGGAATATGTCCACGTACTGTATGTATTGGGTGTTTGTATGCATTTCTTTATGTAGAGACTGGATTTTGGGGGGCATCTGATGGTACGGGGGTATGTAATGGGGGAGGAGTCATGAAATCTTTGCACTGGACCCACCACTGTTTTAAATCTGCCCCAGTCTATAGGAGCCTCCATTATTAGCTCTCCAGACAAGCACATCTAATACTTGCAATCCTCTTGAAATAACCATTTGGGGGCATCTTTCCATAGAACTCTGGGTTGTGCTGTTCCTCTGTTGCTCCTCCTGGAAATCATGACTACATTGACAACTAGATGTTACCATTCCACTTTGTCCTTACACAGTGTGACACTGTCTGCTGTGACTGGAAAAGGTCAGATTCTGCAAGGACTCCCCTTCAATTGGTAACGCCCAGTTTCCAGGAGGAATAACTGAGGGAAGGCGCAATGTAGACTTAGAAGTAAAGATGCATCAAAGTTGCTATGTTAGGCACAGTACAAGTATTTACTGGAGCAGACATGTAGGGAGAGGTGACAGGTCCTCTTTAAAAACCTGTGACACAATTTAGAAATCCCCCTCCTTAAAAAGGGACAATGAAAAATTTCCTGTAAATCTTTTGTTCGTACGTCGCCGCGTCTAGAAAATATAAGTTTATTTATAACTTCCATTAAAGTTCTGGGCAACAATAGATTTTCGACAAAGCCGCGGAGATAAAATATGAGTCAGCCATTCTTTGACCAAAATAAGATCCCATTTGCAGCGGCGTCCCCTCCTCTGGGATTAGGGCCGAGGTATAGAGAAGAAAAGCAGGACGTAGCTCATTTCCCAGAGCACTCAGTGTACGCTCCGCTCCGCTCCGTAAACTTCCTTCCTTTCATCGTGTGCACACTTTCGTCATTTAGCTCTGGGGGCTGCGGACCTGCAGATACTAACATCCTGTTTATGTCTGCCCGCTATCATCTGCATTGTCCCGATGGAGAGATGGGCTGCAAACTAGGAGCTTCTAATGGAACCTTACAAGACGATCGTATGAAACACTTAAAGGGGTTGTCCCATGAAACACATTCTACAGATTTCAAACCAGCACCTGGGTCTGAATACTTTTGTAATTGCATGTCATTAAAAATTTTGTACGACCACGGAGTTACTCAATAAAATGTATCTGAATAGTGCCACCTGCTGTTTGTTCTTTTCCTCATTTTTTTTGTCCATCTCACTGAGCTGGTCGCACGCGCTCAGTTGAAACCTTCAACTGCCGCCTGCCATATGTTCTTTTAGAAGCTCTAGCAATGAAAGAGCCGCAGCAGAAAGGACATGCCCCTCTGAGCTGTGATAGGGAGAGAGCTGCAGCGGAAAGGACACACCCATTTATCGCCCTGGCTGAAGATAATAAAGCAGAACAATTAGAGCAATGAATAGGGAGATCTCTGGATTCATGTGAGGTACAGGGTTGTTAGAAAGAGCTTGTTATGTACAATATGAGGTCCGATTTTCATTTTTTACATCAATCATGGGATAACCCCTTTAAGGAGGCGGAGTCACCGATACCGAGGAGCGATAAGAGCGCAGTGAAGTGAGATTTTACAAGGTACAATGTGATAGAGTGCTTTGCAAAAGTATTAGTTCCCCTTCTGATTTCTTCTATTTTGCATAGGTCATGCTCCATTGGATTACATCAGGAATGGCCAACCTGAGGCTCTCCAGCTGTTGCAAAACTACAACTCCCAGCATGCCCAGACTACCTACAGCTACCAGCCTACAGCAGGGCATGGCGGGAGTTTTACAACAGCTGGAGAGCCGCGGGTTGGCCATGCCTGGATTAGATCATCAAAAACATTGAAATGGGTCACCCAAGATTTTGATATCGTTGGACTATCTTAAAGGGGTTGTCCGGGTTCAGAGAAGAACCCGGACATACCTGCAATTTCACCCAGGCAGCCTGCCTGAAGAGGACATCGGAGCATCTCATGCTCCGATGCCCCCCCCTTGCCCTGCGCTAGATCGCGCAGGGCAAGGTCTCTTGTTTTGTAAATACTCGCTGCCGGGCGGGTACTTCCGCCCGGCAGTGAGTTCGGTGACGTCACCGGCCTTAATGGGCCGGCTTTAGCGCTGCCCTAGCCGTTTTACTGGCTAGGGCAGCGCTGAAGCCTGTCCATCAGCGCCGATGACGTCACCGACTCACTGCCGGGCGGAAGCCTCTGCCCGCAGGGACCGGTACGTCACCGGAACCCGGCGAAATTCCTTTGCCCTGCGCTAATTAGCGCAGGGCAAAGGAGGGCATCGGAGCATAGGATGCTCCGATGCCCTCTTCAGGCGGGCTGCCTGGGTGAAATTGCAGGTATGTCCGGGTTCTTCTCTGAACCCGGACAACCCCTTTAAGGATCAGCAGGGCCTCCAAATCCCTATACCTCCACCAATAAGCTGGAAGCACTGTCCAGATGAAACGTTCTACAACTTTCTATTCTACTTTATGTTTTAATGCTGTCACCATTTTCAAGATCTGTGCTTGCTGTCAGTGAATGAGAACACTCTAGCTTCCATTTAGAGGCAATAATCCTGTCCATGGTTAGTCCCCCTCTCAACTGAAGTGGATACAATTGTATACAGTCTATAGAATGCTCTGGGACCTAAACCCACAGATCTCTCTGCTAGTTTGTTACAATGTATCAGTCTGGAGTCCGGGCTGTTTAGCTCACAGAGCATTGTCTAGACTGGATACAACTGTACTAGTTTGTTACAATGTATCAGTCTGGAGTCCGGGCTGTTTAGTTCACAGAGCATTGTCTAGACTGGATACAATTGTGCTAGTTTGTTACAATGTATCAGTCTGGAGTCCGGGCTGTTTAGCTCACAGAGCATTGTCTAGACTGGATACAACTCTGCTAGTTTGTTACAATGTATCAGTCTGGAGTCCAGGCTGTTTACCTCACAGAGCATTGTCTAGACTGGATACAACTGTGCTAGTTTGTTACAATGTATCAGTCTGGAGTCCGGGCTGTTTACCTCACAGAGCATTGTCTAGACTGGATACAACTGTACTAGTTTGTTACAATGTATCAGTCTGGAGTCCGGGCTGTTTAGTTCACAGAGCATTGTCTAGACTGGATACAACTCTGCTAGTTTGTTACAATGTATCAGTCTGGAGTCCGGGCTGTTTAGCTCACAGAGCATTGTCTAGACTGGATACAATTGTAGCCACTTCTCAGCAGGACACGCTATGGAGAGGTTTACTGACTCAAGAGTGCTCTCATTCACTGACAGGAAGCACTTATCTTGAAAATTGCTGAAAAATGAAAACATAAACCATAATAGAAAGTTCTAGAGCTTTGCATGTATACAGCGATTACAGGAAATCAAACGGAAATAGCTCAAAGGAGGATCATTGTATTCCTGTGATACAGTTACAAACTTTTATGGATTTATTATTTTTTTTACATAAAAACTTTAAAACCAAATAAATCCCGGCTCAGGGGCAGATACTTTCACCTTCCCGTCGAACTTGCCGGCACGGTTGATAGAGGAAAGATGCAATAAAAATCATCTATCTAGATTTTATTAAGCGGTCTGACACGGCGCCCCATGGTAGGCTCATAAAACCATCACGCGGTCGCATCCACTCGACGCAGCGCTTTAATGAGCACAGAGAGCAGGCCGTAAATGCCCCGCAGTCCGGGGGCAATGTGCCACCATTGATGATCTAGTGTAGAAAACAGCAGATGTAGCAGAGCTGAAGTCTGCGTGCATCTCTTTGGGGCTATAGCTCTTTGTGGCTACTGCCCATAACGTTTACCTATTAGTAACTTGCACACAAGTCTGCTCCGGAGCTTCACCGCGCTCCACCGTAAACCACTCAAGTATATGATTGCAGGCGACAACAGGCACTTCATCCTTCTGAGAAGGACTTTCCTATGACAAAAATCAACTCATCATACAAGTAGAATTCCCCTCATGCGCCTCCATAATGCCCGAATTGTCCCCAGACCCTGATCTCAGCATCCGGGTGCGGGTGTAAAACCTTGTTGGTTGCTCCATGATTAGACTGAATAGATCATTAAAGCGGTATTCCCATCTCACACATGTAGCTTGTATAGTTAGATATAACCATACCAATATTATTACTAATAGTATGTATTTATATAAAATGCACAGATTAAAGGATTTCCCTATTTGTATTTCCATTGTCCCACACACATCAGTCAGGTCGTTGCCCCTGGTTACGGCCACCGCAGCCATGTAGTAGTGGTGGCCGGCTTGCTCTTGTTCAAACCCTCTCTGAGGTAACTGCTGTATTGTGAACGCACATTACATGAGCATGTGGAGACACATCTTAGGACACATTCACATCTGGTAAGGATCCATACAAAACGCAGACTTTATAAACGGATTCTGCTCCATAGAGATGAATTGATCTTGGAACAGGATCCGTTTCTCTGCGTTTTGGAAGCGCAGACAAAAATGCTACAACCCTAAGATGTGTCTCAGCATGCTCATGTAATGTGCGTCCACAATACAGCAGTTACCTCAGAGCGGGTTTGAACAAGAGTAAGCCGGCCACCACTACTACATGGCCACGGTGGCCGTAACCAGGGGCAACGGCCTGACTGATGTGTGTGGGACAATGGAAATACAAATAGGGAGATCTACTAAACTGTACATTTTATATAAATACATTCTATTAGTAATAATATTGGTATGGCTATATCTAACTATACAAACTACATGTGTGAGATGGGAATACCCCTTTAACACTTAGGGCTTTATTAGTTATGGCAGCTGATACAATACACCCATCTTCTTTCTTCCATTCATACTTCATTTGGTATTTATTTGTAATTATTGAGATTAAAATGCCGCCTGTTGCCGATCTTCTAATAAAAACATTGGGGCAAGTATCTGAACCCACACGAAGATCTGTCCGTGTCAAGTTGCCATAATTATTTTTGAAAGAAAACTTTGTCCCATTTGTCCCATGGGCCTGTGTGCTGGAGTGTGGAAGGAAACCCAAGGGCTCATGCACATGACCACTCTCATTCTGATAAACGTGGACTATATCAGCCACGGCTCCTCTGACCCAAACTCACTGCATCATAGTGATTTATGATGCAGTGAGTTCCTATGGGATGTTGATGCTGATGTGAGAACAGTACAATAGACCCATGGTGAGATAGGAACTCACTGCATCATAAATCACTAGTTCAGGTCAGAGGATCCACCATCGGTCTGGGAGATGTGACCAAAACACGGACTGTGTTTCCTGGACTGAGCCTTAATATAGAAGAACATACAGACTCCACGCAGATGATGTCTAGAGATGAGTGAATCATCCAAAATTCACTTTGCCAAATGTTCGTCGAATTTTTCAAAAGATTTGTACTTCATACGAATCTATTCGGCTAAGCTGCGTACAAATCATACGTTATTATGTGGAGTTTTGCGAACATTCGCGCACTAATAATAAATGTACAGTTGTTAAAGGTACGCAACTTCTGTGAACATGTATGCATGAGCGTACAAATTGTGTACGAATCCTCAGCGTACTATTGTCTAGCGATTGCGTAACGCGCAGGCACGCACGACGCTAGGCTTTGCTGGAGAGGAATGGTGGAGCAGGAGGAACGAGTCTGACCCCTGGCTACATATGGATACTATATCAGTAGATGACAGCAGATCATCCGGCTGAGACTGAGATGAGCGTGCCATCCACTCCACTACCTCATCCACTTTCTCCTCCACTACAATAATGCGGCTTGGTGGGTTAGCCCGGTGGAACACCGGCCAAGTATTACAAATTCTACAAGTAGAAGCTCCGGCTACAGGTCCTTTGGCACTGCTGCCCTGTGCCACTTTCTCCCTTTTTTTTTAGAGCTCGAGGTCTTGCTGGAACTGGAACCCTTTTGCTTTTCCATGCCAGACATTTTCACTTGACTGTGGCCCTGCAGTTGGTCTTTGTCTCTCTCCCTGTCTCTCTCCCTGCCTGATTAATTACTTGCCCTGCACTTGCCCTGCAGTATCCCTGATATGTGTAATATGGATTCCCAGAACAATTACACCCCAATTTTAACACAACAGTTCTCTGTCTCTCAGAACTTCACACACAATGCTTCTGCTCGTCTCAGCAGTCGCAGCACAACTGATGTCACTGGCTTACCAAGCCTGAGCCAATCAGAGCAAGCCCTTCCCACTAGGTCCACTGACCGCTTTCTTCCTGGACTTTTTGCCGCACAAATAACGAACTTACAGTAAAAGTTCGCTAATTAACTGAATTCGTACGCATCATCGTATAAAGTAACTTATATGTAACATTAGCGTACAATTTATCGGACAAGTACGTAGCAAATGCGTACAAAGCTTTAAGAACATTGTCTAATCTAACAGAGTGAATCTCCAAAAATCCAGATTCGCTTTGGAGTGGAAAATTTGTAAGATTCTATACAAATCTATGAAGCGGCGAATAGATTTGATTATCTTTAATGATGTCCCTGGTTGGACCTAAGATCCCATAGTTGCAAGTGCTAACCTCTGAAGCACCTTCCTTCATATTGGGAAATCTGCTGGTCCCAAGACTTTATCTCATGGTCGTTTTCCAGTAATGAGTTCTTTAAGAAAATAAAATGGGAAACCTAGACAGAAAAAACTTTGAGATGTGGATGCAGAAGTCTCATAGTTGTCAAGCCAGATCAAGATTAGTCATTGAGTGCTCTAGATCTGTAGAAGACAATAAGCTTGGTATAGAGAAGAACAGGAGGGCAAGTGGTTGGGAATCATCCCATAGTGGCAGGTGATCGGCTCCATATGGGGTTGTTCTCTACTGGTGGAGCCCATTATTTTTGAAGGGCCTGGGACTCGTGAGGGTTCCTTTGGTACACTGATGGTCAGTCCACCCTTGCCCTCAAGCATCAGGAAGTTCTGGATTGGATGGTAACATCTGAATGCCTTCTTATTTCTGCCATTTTGGTATAACATTTGGACCATTGGTGGTCCATTGGTTAACACTGGTACCCTACAAGCTTGGAGATACTTTAGATACCACAACTTCCAAAATCATACATGAAATATCCTCCTATAACAATTATCTTGGAGGATATAGGTGCTTAGGAAATTCTAGTGGGGGGTGACGTCAAATGTAAGGCAATAGTTAAATAGAACTCCCGCAAAAATTTTTATTCTCTGACCCGTTAGAAAGGTGCATGATGTAATCTGTAGTGAATGCAATCTTCTCATCAGAGACTGTAATTTGGAGTTATCCCCTCTCTTCTTATTGTAGCTGGGTCATGTGACCAACTCCCTGACCTCCAACTGACCCAGGACAGGAAGCCAGTCACTGCTCTATTCATTCCTATGAGACTGAAAGTGAGGCACCCATAGGAATGCATACAGAATTAGACTTCCTGTCCACACATAAGGTGCTGTGTGAGTTGGTGAGTCTGATTCCTGGTCACATGACACAGATGAGAAACATCAGGGAGATATAACTCACAAATTCAGCCACTGGTAAGAAAATGACATTCACTACAGATTACATTATGTGCATTTTTTGCGAGCAGAATATGAAGAGATTATGAAGGATCTTTGGTCTCTGATAGGTTATGATGCAGCCCTAGTTTTGAAGGTCTATTACTGGGACATAAAATGAACCAATTGATCCTTTGTCAAATCAATGTCCGCCTGATCATAGACTACAGTGAGATGATGCCTCTTAATTTCGTTCCTCTGTAGACGTTGACCCTTTTTGTTATTGGTCCTACATGCATGACAAATCCTATCAGCCTAGGACCATGTTTATGGGACCCCTACAGGGATGATTCATCGCCCTAACATCAGCTCATAAGACCCTATAGGCTTAGATGTCACAGTTGACCTGCTTGGCCTTGAGAGCCTCATATATAACATCAGTGTACAATTTATACTGCAATCTCAGAGCCTTGCAGATATAACCGCCATATATTGTCATATTGATTGCTCGCCAGACAGATTCCAAGCATTCACTTTTTTTTCTCTTCGATCGGGGAAGGTAACAGAATATGTCATGTTTTTGAAAACTTATTTTTTTAAATTTTGTAGCTTATTGCCAACCTGTGAGTCTGGGGGAGTGGGGGAGGAAAGGGCCGGTAATAGGCAAAACATTACATGGGAAGGCTATATAAGAAATGTAAGACTTGCCGGAAGGGTTTGAAAATGGGACCATTATGATCAGCTGTAGAGGGACCTAACATCAAGTATTTTATTTCCCTACAGCGCCACCACTGGAGAAAAGAAACATTACATGTTACTAAATAAAATCAATACACTGTCCATGCCTTGCCTGGTCTTCCTGAGTCCTCCTGAGGTAGAGATACTCATTAGTTACTGAAGGAATTCTCCTCCATTAAAGGGGTGGCTCTAAATATACTTTCAAGGAACCCCTAATCTAATTTTTTTGTGGGAGATCCATCTGTATCTTACCCTTGCCATGCAGCAGAAGGCCCCTAGGTCCCCATTTGTGTAATATTTTTAAAGGGGTTCTCCAGGATTTTCATGAAGGCCTAACCTCAGGATTGATCATCAGTATGAGATAGGTGGAAATCCTACTCCCAGCGTCCCCACCAATTAGCTATATGAGGAAGCCGTGGCGCTCACCAGAGCTCCAGTGATTGATTCAGGCTCCTAGCAGCTCACCAAGCACAGCGCCAGCCATTGTATAGTGGTTTTGCTTGGTATCACAGCTCAGTCCCATTTACTTAGGTCATGTGACCGATGAAGGTTAGCACTTATGGTCTCTTTACACACCTGATCTGTAGGGGTTCTGGGAGTCGGACCCCAGGCAATCTCATATTGATTACCTATTTTGTCGATAAGCCATAAATATCAAAATTCTGGAAAACTCCCTCAGAGCCGAACCCGGAAAAGACCCGATCGGCACTCATTCACCATGAGTGAGAGGAGTATCAGAGCTTCTTATGCTCCCTCTTGCCCTATGCTGAATCGCGAAGGCAAGGGCTGTTTGTTTACAGTTGGACACTGCTAGGCAGAGGCTTCCGCCTAGCAGTGATCCCGGTGACGTCACTGGCACTCATTGTCAGTCTTTAGCACTGCCCTAGCCTGTAAAAACAGACTAGGGCAGCGCCAAAGCCACTAGGGCCAGTGATGTCACCGGGCTCACTGCTAGGCCGAAGCCTCCACAAAGCATTCCCATGGAGATCCCGGTACGTCACTGGATCTCAAGAAAATTCCCTTGACTTGAGGGGGCATTAGAGCTTGAAAAACATGGTGAATGAGTGCTGATCGAGTTGTGTCTGGGTTCAACTCTGAACCCGGACAACCCCTTTAACAAACCAGGGTATGTCCACAAAAGATGTAAAGTGCAGCTGCAAATCTGCAGTGAATACGCAAGAAAATTTGCATGCATTACACTATTTTACTTTGTGTGTGAAATTCACAGTGGAAACCTGCTGCGTGTGGGTACGTTCACATAGACCTGCAAAACTGCGCAGGTATCACAATTGATGACAAACTTTTGTGGGTGAAATAGCGAAATCCAGGCAAAATCATGCAACCAAAACTTGCAGCGATTGCATGCAGCCGTTGGTTTCGGTGGCATCGCTGCCACGTCCTGTGCCGCTTTGTGGGACGTGACCCTATAGGACATCTAAGCCTCAATGTAGAATTGATATTTCCAATCACAACCTTCCTACTTTCTTCTAGAAGGGAACTGATAGACTCATCACAAGCGTGGCCATGTTCCAGTTGGTCTGTTAGCCTAACACACCCTCACAGTCCTGAGCAATTTCAGTCTTTTGGCAGCAATGCGTTTCTGGCTGGTGATAAAAACATCTTACAAAGACCTCCTTCCCACTGAACACCGAGCGGGATGAATATGTATTTACACAATAGAAAATGCTCATTTCCCAGTTTATTACTGGGGCAGCTCCTCAGCATCAGAGAAAGGAGGCATTCACATCATTCAAAATATGAAATGGATCACCAGGGTTATTAGGATTGATGATTGCAAATTATAATATTAGATAATAGATATATTTACATTTACATCCTCTCACTATTCAGCCTCTCCTGTGTGGTGTAGTATAGAGGATCTGTCAGCTCTCCCGCTGTGGGTGTAGTATAGACGGATCTGCGGCTCTCCTGTGTGGTGTAGTATAGAAGGATCCTGTCAGCTCTCCTGTGTGGTGTAGTATAGATGATCTGTCAGCTCTCCTGTGTGGTGTAGTATAGAGGATCTGTCAGCTCTCCTGTGTGGTGTAGTATAGAGGATCTGTCAGCTCTCCTGTGTGGTGTAGTATAGAGGATCTGTCAGCTCTCCTGTGTGGTGTAGTATAGAGGATCTGTCAGCTCTCCCTGTGTGGGTGTAGTATAGAGGATCTGTCAGCTCTCCTGTGTGGTGTAGTATAGAGGATCTGTCAGCTCTCCTGTGTGGTGTAGTATAGAGGATCTGTCAGCTCTCCTGTGTGGTGTAGTATAGAGAGGATCTGTCAGCTCTCCTGTGTGGTGTAGTATAGAGGATCTGTCAGCTCTCCTGTGTGGTGTAGTATAGAGGATCTGTCAGCTCTCCTGTGTGGTGTAGTATAGAGGATCTGTCAGCTCTCCTGTGTGGTGTAGTATAGAGGATCTGTCAGCTCTCCTGTGTGGTGTAGTATAGAGGATCTGTCGGCTCTCCTGTGTGGTGTAGTATAGAGGATCTGTCGGCTCTCCTGTGTGGTGTAGTATAGAGGATCTGTCAGCTCTCTGTGTGGTGTAGTATAGAGGATCTGTCAGCTCTCCTGTGTGGTGTAGTATAGAGGATCTGTCGGCTCTCCTGTGTGGTGTAGTATAGAGGATCTGTCGGCTCTCCTGTGTGGTGTAGTATATAGAGGATCTGTCAGCTCTCCTGTGTGGTGTAGTATAGAGGATCTGTCAGCTCTCCTGTGTGGTTGTAGTATAGAGGATCTGTCAGCTCTCCTGTGTGGTGTAGTATAGAGGATCTGTCGGCTCTCCTGTGTGGTGTAGTATAGAGGATCTGTCAGCTCTCCTGTGTGGTGTAGTATAGAGGATCTGTCAGCTCTCCTGTGTGGTGTAGTATAGAGGATCTGTCAGCTCTCCTGTGTGGTGTAGTATAGAGGATCTGTCGGCTCTCCTGTGTTGGTGTAGTATAGAGGATCTGTCAGCTCTCCTGTGTGGTGTAGTATAGAGGATCTGTCAGCTCTCCTGTGTGGTGTAGTATAGAGGATCTGTCAGCTCTCCTGTGTGGGTGTAGTATAGAGGATCTGTCGGCTCTCCCTGTGGTGTAGTATAGAGGATCTGTCAGCTCTCCTGTGTGGTGTAGTAATAGAGGATCTGTCAGCTCTCCTGTGTGGTGTAGTATAGAGGATCTGTCAGCTCTCCTGTGTGGTGTAGTATAGAGGATCTGTCAGCTCTCCTGTGTGGTGTAGTATAGAGGATCTGTCGGCTCTCCTGTGTGGTGTAGTATAGAGGATCTGTCAGCTCTCCTGTGTGGTGTAGTATAGAGGATCTGTCAGCTCTCCTGTGTGGTGTAGTATAGAGGATCTGTCAGCTCTCCTGTGTGGTGTAGTATAGAGGATCTGTCAGCTCTCCTGTGTGGTGTAGTATAGAGGATCTGTCAGCTCTCCTGTGTGGTGTAGTATAGAGGATCTGTCAGCTCTCCTGTGTGGTGTAGTATAGAGGATCTGTCGGCTCTCCTGTGTGGTGTAGTATAGAGGATCTGTCAGCTCTCCTGTGTGGTGTAGTATAGAGGATCTGTCGGCTCTCCTGTGTGGTGTAGTATAGAGGATCTGTCAGCTCTCCTGTGTGGTGGTGTAGTATAGAGGATCTGTCAGCTCTCCTGTGTGGTGTAGTATAGAGGATCTGTCAGCTCTCCTGTGTGGTGTAGTATAGAGGATCTGTCAGCTCTCCTGTGTGGTGTAGTATAGAGGATCTGTCGGCTCTCCTGTGTGGTGTAGTATAGAGGATCTGTCGCTCTCCTGTGTGGTGTAGTATAGAGATCTGTCAGCTCTCCTGTGTGGTGTAGTATAGAGGATCTGTCAGCTCTCCTGTGTGGTGTAGTATAGAGGATCTGTCAGCTCTCCTGTGTGTGTAGTATAGAGGATCTGTCAGCTCTCCTGTGTGGTGTAGTATAGAGGATCTGTCGGCTCTCCTGTGTGGTGTAGTATAGAGGATCTGTCAGCTCTCCTGTGTGGTGTAGTATAGAGGATCTGTCAGCTCTCCTGTGTGGTGTAGTATAGAGGATCTGTCAGCTCTCCTGTGTGGTGTAGTATAGAGGATCTGTCAGCTCTCCTGTGTGGTGTAGTATAGAGGATCTGTCAGCTCTCCTGTGTGGTGTAGTATAGAGGATCTGTCAGCTCTCCTGTGTTTGTGTATAGAGGATCTGTCGGCTCTCCTGTGTGGTGTAGTATAGAGGATCTGTCAGCTCTCCTGTGTGGTGTAGTATAGAGGATCTGTCAGCTCTCCTGTGTGGTGTAGTATAGAGGATCTGTCAGCTCTCCTGTGTGGTGTAGTATAGAGGATCTGTCGGCTCTCCTGTGTGGTGTAGTATAGAGGATCTGTCAGCTCTCCTGTGTGGTGTAGTATAGAGGATCTGTCAGCTCTCCTGTGTGGTGTAGTATAGAGGATCTGTCAGCTCTCCTGTGTGGTGTAGTATAGAGGATCTGTCAGCCTCTCCTGTTGTGGTGTAGTATAGAGGATCTGTCGGCTCTCCTGTGTGGTGTAGTATAGAGGATCTGTCGGCTCTCCTGTGTGGTGTAGTATAGAGGATCTGTCGGCTCTCCTGTGTGGTGTAGTATAGAGGATCTGTCAGCTCTCCTGTGTGGTGTAGTATAGAGGATCTGTCAGCTCTCCTGTGTGGTGTAGTATAGAGGATCTGTCAGCTCTCCTGTGTGGGTGTAGTATAGAGGATCTGTCAGCTCTCCTGTGTGGTGTAGTATAGAGGATCTGTCAGCTCTCCTGTGTGGTGTAGTATAGAGGATCTGTCAGCTCTCCTGTGTGGTGTAGTATAGAGGATCTGTCAGCTCTCCTGTGTGGTGTAGTATAGAGGATCTGTCAGCTCTCCTGTGTGGTGTAGTATAGAGGATAATATCATACACACACACCCCTTTGACAAGGAGACATCTAGTTTTCAATTGTTGATGCATTTTCAGGAAGAATAACAGAGGAAAAGCCAAATGCATTTACTACAGCAGATATGTCTAAGGAGCAAAGAGACCCTCTGTATAATCCCACCATTCTGTCACTGCTCAGCAGTAATAAATGACACGTTCTGTGTGATCTATTTGCTCTTGGTTACAGAATTGGCAGTAATTGCTTAGCCCTTGTTATCATTCATCTATTCAGCGAGTATCATGGATTCGGCATTAGTAGTCGCCCGCTGACCTCCATATACGTCCATTATTACACACTCATTGCATCTGGTGAGGAGAGGGACGTGCATTTGATCTCGCTTCAAAAGTAGCAACAAACAGATGAGTTACATAATTGCCTTCATGGCTCTATCAGTCAAATACACAATTTACACTTCCTGTCAGCAGCTATTATACATTGTCAGAGGAACATCGCTTTTATTGGAAAAACTTCAAAGATTTTCCTAGATGACACTATTCATGAGAAATCCAAAGCCAACCATCTGAATGACAGACTCCATCTTGTGCTTTTTACAAAACCAGTGATGATGAGCGCTGGGGCCAGACGTTGCTGATACGGCACATACTCCAGATGCCTCGGCCATTGTATCCCTTCAGGTGATGGAAGTGCAAGGGGCACGTAGGTGTACACTCTACTATTGAGACGATTTGAGTAACACTGGCATAGTCTCCCCCTACTATCACTCAGATGCCCCCAATAGTTTCAAAAACTGCCCCAAAAGAGGTGTGGATTAGTGCTCGCCACAGATTTCACCCTGGATGCCAGTCACAGATGTTCTAGCCGTGCCAACCACAGAGATCTCCCAAGTATTGTGCACCAGGGCAGACATCTTTCATGTCTCAAGATCCAATGTAGTAATTGTTCTTGGCACCAGAATTACTTACAAAATTTCTTTTACTTTTTGAAAACGATCAATTATTATATTATAGGTGTATTGTGATGTCACTGCTTATTATAGGTGTATTGTGATGTCACTGCTTATTATAGGTGTATTGTGATGTCACTGCTTAGGTGTATTGTGATGTCACTGCTTATTATAGGTGTAGAGTGGATATCTTTCCTGCTTTCTCTCTCACATCAAAGCACAGGAAAAACACATGACATCAAATAGCCAAGCTAGCCCTCTGAAAATGTTAACCCTTTGCAGGGGTCCTTTGGGGCCCTGCACTTATTATAGGTGACCTCTGATGTCACTCCTTATTACGCGTGTATTATGATGTCACTCCTTTTTATTAGTTACGTCAGAGTAACGATGCCACTACTTTTTGTAGGTGAATTATCATGTTATTCATTATTACTGTTTATTACAGATGTCTACTGATACTGCATTGTGTGAACAGTCTACACTGCAACATCTAGATGCAGCTTTAGGTTTATGTGAGCCCCTGGGTGATAAAGCATCCTCAGCCTTTTTTTTTTTTCTTTTTAAAAGGGTTATCCCATGACTAATGTAAAAAATGAAAATCCAGGCTGAACTGGATGGACATATGTCTTTTTTTCGGCCTTATAAACTATATTGCTATGTATAGTACATGACAATCTCTTTCTAACGAAGCTAGAACCAGCCCTGTACCTCACATGGATCCAGAGATCTCCTCCTTCATTGCTCTGCTAAATTTATATAAGATAGACAGCTCAAGTGGAGTGTCTTTTCTGCTGCAGCTAAGGAGGCGTGTCTCAGCTCTCCCTATTACAGCTTAGGGGGCGTGTCCATGCTCTCCCTATCAGAGCTCAGGAGGCGTGTCTCAGCTCTCCCTATCACAGCTCAGGAGGCTGTTGAAGGATGATACTGAGCATGTGCGGCCTTCTCAGTGAGCAGGACAAAGAAATAAGAAAAAAAGAACAAACAGCAGGTGGCGCTATACAGATAAATTTTATGGAATAACTCAGGGGCTATGCTAACTTTCTAACTACATGCAATTATAAAAGTATTCAGATCTAGGTGCTGGTTTAAAAACTGTAGAATATTTTTTGTGGGACAACCCCTTTAAGTGTGAAATTAAAATATAAATAAATTAATACATAAAATAAATAAATGTATCCCCGCAGTACAGTCAATGTGCCGACTCCTTCCCCAACATGATGCATAGCGGATACTACCCAGGAGGTCAGAATACAGCAACGTTCTGTGTAGTTTCTCCGTCTATCCCATGTGAGGGAAACTACAGGGGACAGAACATAGCGGCAGTTATCCCTCTGTCCTCCATTGAGCCCTGGGATCCCTGGCATCGGCACTGTCTAGGATCTTGATGAAGTAAAATATCACAATGTTAAAAACAAGAAGCAACCAATACCTAATGACTAAGTGTTGAGTGAAGTTCTCTAAAATTCAATTCGGCTGCTTTGACGAATTTTACAAAAAAAATTTGTATTGTGACGAATTACTTTGTTGCAAAGAACATTTCTTTGTAAATAGCGGGTGCAGTGACAGGGAATAGCGATTGCGCCACTCCCCGTCATTGTACCCCTCAGATGTGTTCATCCCTTATGGCAGCATCTGACTTTATTATATAAGTCTATGATTAAAAAAAATCATGCTTTACCTCATCAATTTGATCGCAAAGACCCACCACCGCCATCTTGATTGAAGATGGCCATCACGTTGGCCAGCGTGGTGACATCATATGTCACCGCACCTGGGATTTCATGAGATCTTCAATCAAGATGGCGGCGGGGGGCTCATCGTGATCAAACGGATGAGATGCGTATGTTTTTTTTTATTATAGACTTAAAGGGTTTCTACAGTTTTTAAAAACTGTTGATCTATCCTCTGGATAGATCATCAGCATCTGATCGGCGGAGGTCCGACACCCGGGCCCCCGCCGATCAGCTGTTTGAGAAGGCAGCCGCTCTGCAGGCCTTCTCTGTGTTTACTGCAGGCCCAGTGACGTCACGACTAGTATCACTGGCCTGGGCGGGGCTGAACAGAGCTTAGCCCCGCCCAGGCCAGTGATACTAGTCGTGACGTCACTGGCCTGCGGTAAACACAGAGAAGGCGCCGCTGCCTTCTCAAACAGCCTGATCGGCGGGGGACCCGGGTGTCGGACCGCCGCTGATCAGATGCTGATGATCTATCCAGAGGATACATCATCAGTTTTTAAAAACTGCAGAACCCCTTTAAATATGAGATGCCGTGATCAGAAATGAACGCGGCATTTGAAGGGCACAATGATGGGGAGCGGCGCAATCATCGCTCCCTGTCATGGCACCTGCCATTTACAAAGAAATACGCTTTGTGATGTCTCCATTTCAGAAAAAATAGATATGTTACCAAGAGGCACAAGGAAATTCGGCTTTGTGAGGAATAAACTTTTCCCTGAAATTCGGATCGAAGTCCACTCTGTGCACTTCGATTCGCTCAACGTTTCTAATGACGTACCCCAGGAATGATCCTAGAATGACAGTCTTTGCAAAAAAAAAAAAAAAATAAATAAAAACACTTTTGTGCTCCATCTAAACCTTCATTACTACAATTGTTTTAATGCTCCAGACTAGAGAAAAAAAAAAGACGTATGATCGCCATATTCTTAGTAGCTGATTCACAATGTGGCCAGACGGCGTGCCCGTCTCTAGGCCAGACGTTTCGTGCGAGTTATTCACATTGCCGGGAATGCGGAAACGAGATTGAAGGCGCTTAATTACAGGCTGCAAAGATAATTTTTTCCACTTTCCACACATCTTAATGATACCTTGATATATGTCAGTCACTCTCGTGCCTCCACTTATAATGAAGGTAAACCCAATGTCAGCTCCTATAATTAACTTCAATATTTAAAATCAACATTAATTTGTAATAAATATGTTAACTGCCAAGGTGATACTGATTTCATTAGCGTGCTAATGTCACTTACTAAGCAGCATGATGTTAATAATTTGTGACACTGACAATGGTAAGTGAGTTCACAATGTATCCCGGAGCCGGAGAGGATAGTGGCGGGCTGAGAAAACCCATCGCTGGAAAAATTATATTACTGCCACATACAGCTGCAGCCTGCAAACCCATGATGGATATCTAAGAGGGCTTGAAGGCAAGATGGACCGTGCAGAATTTACATGAAACGCAACAGTCTGAATATAAACCGATGATGCCGCCAATTTTTGCCAGTAAATTGGGCACTCGTATAACAGTTTAAAGTGTAAAGCCTCATTCACACGTCAGTGATTCGCGTGCAGCGTTCCACATGGACAGGCCACGGATCCATTCATTTGAATGTGTGTGTTCAGACATCAGTGTTTCATCACGGTCCGTGGTTTCTTTTTTTAGCACAGATGCCTGTCCTATCTTGATCCGGGTTCCCATTATGGTCAACGAGTCCATGAAAACCACGGATCCCTCACGGATGTCATCCGCGTTGCATCCATCTTTCACGGATCATTAAGAAGAGATGCTTTGAAAATTATTTTTCAGCTGTTCAGTGGCAGTGAAACACGGATGCAACACGGACAGCAAAAAACGGACACACGGACCCAACACGGATCCTTCACGGATGCCTCACTGACCACCTGCTCACCGATTAGAGCACGGACATGGACGTGTGAATGAGGCTTAACCCCGGGCAATAAATTGGGAATTCCACAACATAATATTTCCAAAAAGGACAGCGTGCTTGCTTACTTTTCAACATATGCATTCAAAATTGCAGGATATTCCACGTACAACTTTCCAAAAATGACTCCCTCTTAAAGCAAATTACTGTAAACCGGTGCAGTCCAGTGCTCCCTGGCAATTCTGTGGCTTACCACGACCACGAGCTGCACTGGCATGAGCCGCCTTAAGGAAATGCTGTCACTATCTGCCTAGTGACGTATGCACTGCTCAGCTCTTACGTATAAGGCTGTCGCTAAGGCTACTTTCACACCAGCGTTTTTGCTGGATCCGTCACGGATTAGCAAAAACACTTCCATTACTGATAATACAACCGTCTGCATCTGCTATGAACGGATCCGGTCGTATTATCTGTAACATAGCCAAGACGGATTCATCATTAACTCCATTAAAAGTCAGTGGGGGACAGATCTGTTTTCTATTGTGTCAGAGAAAATGGATTCATTCCCATTGACTTGCATTGTGGGTCATGATGACGGATCCGTTTTTCTCCGCATCCCATGACGGAAAGAAAACCGCAGCATGCTGCTCTCTGGTATGAGAACGGAACAGAATACATTTTGGAGCTCTCCATTCTGTTCTGTTCAGTTACGTTTTGTCCCCATTGACAATGAATGAGGACAAAACGGAAGCGTTTTTTTTTTGCACTATTGAGACCCTATGATGGATCTCAATACTGGAAAATAGAAACGCTAGGTGAAAGTAGCCTAATCTCTGAAACACTGACATTTGAGTCCCAAATCACAGCATATTTTAAGCCCCAACCACTTCTACTTGGGGGAGGCCTCAAAATGTTCCCCAGATTTCTCCCCTTTATGCAAATCAACATAAGGGCTCATGCACATGACCGTCTGTAAAAATACGGATGTCCATGAACGGAACAGCTGACCCCTAATAGAACAGTCCTATCCGTGTCCGTAATGCGGATAATAATAGGACATGTTCTTTTTTTTGCGGAACAGAAATACGGACATACGGAAACGGAATGCACATGGAGTTCATTTCCGTTTTTTTGGGGGACCCGTTGAAATTGTTTCGTATACGGTCCGCAAAAACAACGGAAAGGACATGGAAAGAAAATACGTTCATGTGCATGAGCCCTAAACCTGTGAAAATCATGAGACAAGATACCATTTTTTAAATCATTTTCTTCTGTCCTCACAGTACCAAATCGGCTTTCAGCTTAAGGGTCCATTCACACATCCGTATGTTTTGATCCGCAATTGTTCCGCAAATTTGCGGAACGGAATGCAGAACCATTCATTTCAATGACTCCGAAAAAAATGTGGACAGCACTCTGTGTGCTGTCTGCATCTGTTGTTCCGTTCCATTCTGCGGATCCGCAAATAAGGGCTCATGCACACGAACGTATTTTCTTTCCATGTCCGTTCTGTTTTTTTTGCGGACCGTATGCGGAACCATTCATTTCAATGGGTCCACAAAAAAAAAAAAAACGGAAGGTACTCTGTGTGCATTCCGTTTCTCTATTTCCGTTCCTCAAAAAAATAGAACTTGTCCTATTATTGTCCGCATTACGGACAAGGATAATACTGTTCTATTAGGGGCCAGCTGTTCCATTCCGCAAAATCCGGAATGCACACAGACGTCATCTGTATTTTTTGCGGATCCGTTTTTGCGGATCCGTTTTTCATACGGTCGTGTGCATGAGGCCTAAGGGGTATGTATATTTTTGCAACCAATGGGTGTATGCACTTTTAGAACTAAGCAGCTCATTAACAAGATGCTCCTGAAGGCCTAACAGGCTCATGTCCATGGCAGAACTTGGGGCCTTTCTAATTCCCCTAGATCCCATGGCAACCCATCAGAACCCTCTGGTTGCATCACTGGTTACCTACGGGGGATCCCAATGCCTTTGTAAAACCGCTTAAATGTTGCAGTAAGTCATATAGGCTGTAGAAGCAGAGCCTCGGCTGTATTCCTGCCATTACAGCTAATGCCCACCACCCCTGAACGCCGCACCAACCCTCAACCATAGGGTGCTGTGTGTTAAGTAGCACCTGCCAGTGCCATAGTTGTACGCAGGAGACATGGCCCTTTGGCTGCCCCTCTCTTGCCCCTACATGGTGCTGCCTGAGGCGAACGCCTCACCTGGCCTCATTGGTGGTGTATCCCTGGCAGGAGATTGGAAAGAGGTGGCAGAAATGCAAACCAGAAGCTCCTGGATCCCAATGTAAAATCAGTAACAGGGTCCCATCCTGCCATTAATCATACGGGTGTCCACTTGTGTGGCAGAGAGGGGGCTTGGAGTACCAGGACTACCTCTGAGCCTCCTAGAGCAATGCCTTGATCAGGGGCGTATTGGCCATAGACCCTACAGGGAAAGTTCCCGGTGGGCTGATGCCCAGGGGGCTGCCTAAACCCTCCACACGGCTGGCCAGCGGAAGTTTTTGGGGATGTATTTTATGATGGACTGTGGTATTTGGCACTGTTGTGGCGGTATAATCTGCCACATTATGTTATTGCTGGCCCTGCCTTCCACCAATTTCGACCCGAGTACAAAATGGGGCCACTTTTAGTATTTGTTCTAGGGCCACTTTAGCTTCCCAGTCCGCCACCCTGCCCATGATGCCAGCCTTTTAGCCGTGCTCTTTTGCAGTTATTTTTTTATTTTTTGCAACATTTTGAGAAACATTGCACACTCCTATTTTCGTGCGTTCGAATAATTTAGCAATATTCTCAATATGGCAATAGAGGAAACGGCAGCCCCCGGTACATCGCCTGCTCTTTACACAGCCTTATTAAATTTCCCTAATGATCTATGCAGCAGGTTTCCAAGTGGCCATAGAGCCATACCCAGAGAAAATACAAAACAAATACCAACATAAAGACACGACACCTTGGCACATTCATCGGCCCCACCACGGAGGACAATGCAGGCTAATTAACTAAACATTTACCCAACATTTACCACAAAATGACTCCGTGTCCTTGGGATTGAGGCGTACCAGAGGATATTGTGGATACGGAGGGATAAAAGGCAGCGAGTAGCAGTGATAGATACAAAACTGCAAAGGTTAAAGGGATCCAGTCATCTTCAACAATCTGTATCGTAGAGCAGGAGGAGCTGAGCAGACTAGCATTTTGTAACAGGAAAAGTGACGGGAAACAAATTCCTTCTCATTCCAGGATTAGTGGGTGGAGTTATTCCGTAAGACCTCCCACTGGACTCTTAAAGTTGATGTGTCATCTGTAACGGCCACCTTGTTTGAGCTGTTAAGGGGGTTTTCCATGATAGGTCCCCAGGATAGGTCATCAGTATCAGATTGGGTGGGATCCAACACTGTTTGAGAAGGTTAGCCTAGGCCAGTGACATCACATTCATCTGTCACATCGGATTAATTGAAGTGAAAGGTGTTGACATGTGATATCAAGTACAGCCGTTATCCAATGGATGGCGCAGTGCTTGGTGAGCAGAGAGAAGGCCGAGGCGCTACTGTGAGCGCCAATGCCTTCTCAAATAGCTAATGGACAGGGGTCCTGGGTGTGGGACCCCCACACAATCAGATACTGATGACCTAATCTGGAGGATAGCAAACAAACACAAGTTGAGAGAAGCACCAACGTACCATGTTGACTTTCATAGGTATGCATCAGCGCATCCATGACCCCCGATTCATGGTGGTCATTAAGGTAATATTCCAATCAGAATTGACGGCAGCATGTCCATATGAAATCCTTTATTCAAAATGGGCCCATAAAAAATGTACAAAAAAGGCCAAAGAAAGTGCTAGTGCAACGTTTCGACTACATGGTAAAAGACTTGAAAAAGACTACCGTGTAGTCAAAACGTTGCACTAGCACTTTCTTTGGCCTTTTTTGTACATTTTTAATGGACCCATTTTGAATAAAGGATTTCATATGGACATGCTGCCGTCAACTCTGATTGGAATCTAATCTGGAGGATAGCTCATCAGTTAAAATATTTCACAAAACCCCTTTTACTTAAGTACTGGAGATTTGATACATGGTCACAGGAAACCTTCAGCTCTGCTGGCCATGGAGGCCTCAGAAGCCAGGAGGTAGTTCCCTGGCCCAATACAAGTCCGACCTAGGAGAGAAGTGCAGCATCAAGGAGAAATCCAAGTTTAGAGTATGTCAGTACAGCAAGTGAGCAACAGTGATAGAGCAGAAGTGTTTGCCTGCCATTTATATGCTAAAGCCTGCTGGGACCAAGATAAAGCCGCAAAATTGTTGTTTGGATGCAAGTCTACCAAAGTAAAGCTGCGTTGGATTTCATCTCAAGGTCTGGACTCATTTATTCTGCAAATCGCTCAATTATTCCACCCAATTTACTGCAACCAGAGCCAAAGCCTGGGGTCCAGTCATATCCAGGTAGGAGCACCGTGACACACCACAAGAGACATTTTAGGCCACAATCACACCACCCAGCATTCCCACACCTGGGTGGAAAATTCCTTGAGAGAATAGGACCCTGGGGGGAGGGCGCCCGTTTCACATCCATCACCAGTCTACAATACTACTGTATGTTATCTAACTCCGGCTTTATAATAGAGGTGTTCGCTTTAACTGTAATCCTGCCTTCGGATGATAATGAAATGACTGCATGTTTGAAAGACATTGTACGGCGAGTGGGAGGAGGGAGAAGGAGGTGACCTGCATCCATCACCATTAGTCTACGATGTAACCCTATGTTATCTACCTCCAGCCTTATATTAGAGTTGTTCACGTTAGCTGTAATCCTGTTCTCTGATGATAATGAAATGACTGCCTCCCCCCATGTACATAGCACATGTTGAAATGTGAAAGGACATGTCAGCCTTTGTGAGGATGTAGTGGCCATTGTGAAAACCGGGAGATTTCAGCAACATTTCAACATTTATTAAACATAGACAATGATAAGGAGAATAAAAAATGTAAATAAAAAAACATTTTTTTTTTAAATATTCTGATTGTAACTGGATAAATAGGTTATTTTGACACATGCAAAAGGGAACTGGGCGTTGACAAAAATAATATGCAAAATTGTGCGCTTATTTAGCCACATATTAATAGAAGTGACTTTTTAAATACCAAAATGGTGACAAACTAGAAGAAAAAATTCAATGCAAAATAATTTTGCATTTATGGTAAAGACAAGCACAGATCAATGTGCTTATGGAAGCTCAATAGAAAAAAAAATTCTATACAAACCTTTGGAAAGCGGCTGACGAACGGGCCAATTTCTGCGTCTATCTTAATGGTCCCAAGCGCGGGGACTGAATGGAAGATGTCGACCCATTCAGTGATTGGGTGACGTCATCGGCAGCTGCAGAACCCTCCAGACTGAACACAGCCTTTCCATTCAAGCTCATTTTATCTATTGTTCTTTATAATGTCATCCAAAGGAACGCTCCCCGGCTCCCCATACAAAGTTTAAATGTTATCTGATGAGAGTCATTAGATATTTACATCTCAAAACGACCGGCGCAGTAAGCAGAAACGCAAAGGAACTTAGAGAGTATTGTCACCGATTCTATGCCGGGATGTATGGATGCCGCAATGTAAGGAAAATGATGGGAGCCCTTATCCAAAAACGGGTTACGATAAACGGCTTCTGACATTGGACCATTAAACTCAATGGCTTGTTAAAAAATTTTAAAAAAATTGTGTTTAATGGTATTGCAATCTAGCGATGAATTATAAGGGTGAGGGGAGACCACTTTGGACCCAGGATCAGACAAATATGGCTGTTTTTTTCTAGTAAAAAAAAAAAACACACCGCCACACCAGTCTATAGGTGGCATATGGTACGGCAGCTTAGTGTCATTGAAGTAAATGGGGCTGAGTTGCAATACCACACGCCACCTGTGGTCAGTTGTGGTGCTGCTTTCAGGAAATAAAAAAAAAGCCATGGAACCATGGTTTTTTGACCCTGTTTGCAGGTCTAGGTAAAGAAATAGCAGAATTAAGTTTGTCACTATGCATCCTGGCAGTATTACAAGGTGTTCTTTCTTTTTGACTGCAGCTAAACCTACTATAATATCTGAAATCTGTGATTTATCACAAAAAATTAAAGATAGCCAATCTTGTAAGCACATGTCTGGCCATGTATTTGCTACTTCTGGACGTACAGATTGGGTTGGATACAGACAGCAGGGGGCGCTGTGCAAAAACAGCGTATGGATGGGCTCCTTGTCTCTATTCCGATGTCAACTGTATGTCAATTGGGCGCCATAAAAGTCAAGTGGTCAGTCTTTTACATGTCATGTAATAGACATTTAGTAGCTGTTTTTAGGATGACTTTGGACCCTCTTATGTACAAGGCCCCTAGGCAGCTGCACAGATTGCACATATGATATGACCGCCCTTGAGTGCAGCACAGTGGAGAGCATCAACAAGCAGGATAGCGCAGTCGGGCCAATTTAGGTCAGGGATGGCCAATCTGCGGCCCTCCAGCTGTTGCAAAACTACAACACCCGTCGGGGAATGCTGGGAGTTGTAGTTTTTTAACAGCTGGAGGGCCGCAGGTTGGGCATCCCTGATTTCCCTGACATTCCTTTTACACATTTTGCACTGGGACTTAGAAGCTTAAAGGGGTTGTCCAGGATTTTACAAGTAATGGCTTATCCTCAGGACAGGTCATCAATATCTGATCAGCAGATGTCTGACACCCCGCACCCCCACCGATCAGTTATCCTGCAGTAGCCCTGGCATTGGAACTCCACAGCGCCATCTGTGGTGTAGTAGACGGAGCTGGTTACTGCAGCATTCACTTCAATGGGAGCAGCGCTGCAGTAACCAGCATTGTCCACTACATAATGGATGGCGCTGTGGAGTTCTGTTGTTGGAGCTACTGATCGGCCCAAGTATGGATTGTTGGACCTCTGCCAATCAGATTCTGATGGCAAATCCTGAGCTTTTGTTTGCTTGTAAAATTCTGAACAACCCCTTTAAGTTATAGCTGAGGACAGGATTTAGCATAAAAACATATTACAATTAGAATGCTGTCTATTCTACAAAAACATTTTCAGGCTCAAAATGAAGGGAATGAAGATGGCTCAAGGAATTTAAAGGGGAAACACTCCTTAGGCTTCTTCTTAAAGGTCATAGCTCTATACGGTATAAGAGACATATTTTTTGTCGCCTATATAAAGTAGAGAAACTACTAAATTAGAGAAACTTCTCCAAAATAATTTTTATTTTTTATTTTTTGCTTTGTACTAATGGCATTTCATTTCATCCATTCTGAAAGTGACAAGAGTTCAAATTCCCTGCAGTGCCACCACAGGATGAATTAAGTATTACACACTTCTCTTTAAAAAAATGGCTTGTCCACATGGTGCATGGACAGGTTGAGTCCTCCAGAAAGACAGACCCTCTTCGTTATACCCCCTTTAAGTTTTTTATTTTTTATTTTTTGCATTGAACAGGATGACCTGCAGCAATTTGGTTGGACAAAGAAAATAAAAAGTTTAAAAAAGGCGAGTAAAATAAGAAAAAATTCTGTCTTTCTTTTACTTGTTATATTAGGTTTTTTTATATTTAATTTAATTTGATTTCTATTATTTGATTTCCTTTTCATTATTTTTATTAACTAATTATGTTTGTGTGTTTTTTTTACTTTTGATTATTGTTTAATTTATTTCATTTATTTTTATATGTATTATTTGATTTACTCTATTATTTTTTATTTAATTGATTATTTTTATGTATTTGATTAATTTTATTGCTTTTTTATTTCATAAATTATTTTTGTTTGTATGTATTTGATTAAGTTTTGAATACTGCTTTTTATTTCATGAATTCTTTTTATTTGTATTTAACTTTTGATTATTGTTTTATCTATTTATTTCATTAATTATTTTCATTTTTAGGTATTTTAATTTGTGCCTTATATGCACAAAACAATTGATGGGCACTTTAAAACGACACAGGTGAAGTAGATAAATGTTTTTGCAGAACCATCTCCAGGCAGATATATAAAAACCACTCCAAAATGACCTAAAATTTTTACACCGTCGTTTCACATACAAATAAGGATACTTTTTTTAATTCTGCTATTTTAAAAAACTGAGTGTAGTTTTTTTTTTTGTCCTAACATTTAAAACACTAAAATAAGCTTGTAGAACCATCTCTGTAATTTGAACAAATGCACATTATAATTTTCATTTCTTAATTTTTAGCTGTCTTTCCATTTGTCTCTTGAAAAGAATCTACATTCATATGATTACATAGCTCTGCTCTGAAAAAAGGCCCTCCGAAATTGCTGGAGAAATCCGGCGCACTCTGTCAGTGATAATTTCACTAAAATGGCTTAGCTGAGAAGATTTGTAGTTTCATGAAAGAACTTATATTACATAACAAACTTACCATTATTATATCTTCTCCAGACCCTTTTTATCTCCGTTCTACTTTAATTCATACACATGTCAGTAGGGGGCAGTATTATAGTAGTTATATTGTACATACTGTAGGGAGCATAATTATAGTAGTTATATTCTTGTACATAGGAGGCAGTATTATAGTAGTTATATTCTTGTACATAGGAGGCAGTATTATAGTAGTTATATTCTTGTACATAGGAGCAGTATTATAGTAGTTATATTCTTGTACATAGGGGTCAGTATTATAGTAGTTATATTCTTGTACAGAGGAGGCAGTATTATAGTAGTTATATTCTTGTACATAGGAGCAGTATTATAGTAGTTATATTCTTGTACATAGGAGGCAGTATTATAGTAGTTATATTCTTGTACATAGGAGGCAGTATTATAGTAGTTATATTCTTGTACATAGGAGCTGTATTATAGTAGTTATATTCTTGCACATAGGAGCAAGTATTATAGTAGTTATATTCTTGTACATAGGAGCAGTATTATAGTAGTTATATTCTTGTACATAGGAGCAGTATTATAGTAGTTATATTCTTGTACATAAGAGCAGTATTATAGTAGTTATATTCTTGTACATAGGAGGCAGTATTATAGTAGTTATATTCTTGTACATAGGAGGCAGTATTATGTAGTTTATTCTTGTACATAGGAGGCAGTATTATAGTAGTTCTATTCTTGTACATAGGAGGCAGTATTATAGTAGTTCTATTCTTGTACATAGGAGCAGTATTATGTAGTTTATTCTTGTACATAGGGAGGCAGTATTATAGTAGTTCTATTCTTGTACATAGGAGGCAGTATTATGTAGTTATATTCTGTTACTAGGAGGCAGTATTATGTAGTTATATTCTGTACATAGGGAGCAGTATTATAGTAGTTCTATTCTTGTACATAGGAGCAGTATTATAGTAGTATATTCTTTGTACATAGGAGCAGTATTATAGTAGTTATATTCTTGTACATAGGAGTAGTATATAGTAGTTATATTCTTGTACATAGGAGCAGTATTACAGAGTTATATTCTTGTACATAGGAGCAGTATTATAGAAGTTATATTCTTGTACATAGGAGCAGTAGTTATAGTAGTTATATTCTTGTACATAGAGGTAGTATTATAGTAGTTATATTCTGTACATAGGGAGCAGTATTATAGTAGTTATATTCTTGTACATAGGAGCGGTATTATAGTAGTTATATTCTTGTACATAGGAGCAGTATTATAGTATATATTCTTGTACGTAGGAGGCAGTATTATGTAGTTATATTCTTGTACATAGGAGGCAGTATTATAGTAGTTATATTCTTGTACATAGGAGGCAGTATTATGTAGTTATATTCTTGTACATAGGAGGCAGTATTATGTGTTATATTCTTGTACATAGGAGGCAGTATTACTAGTAGTTCTATTCTTGTACATAGGAGCAGTATTATAGTAGTTATATTCTTGTACATAGGAGCAGTATTTATAGTAGTTATATTCTTGTACATAGGAGTAGTATTATAGTAGTTATATTCTTGTACATAGAGCAGTATTATAATAGTTATATCTTGTGCATAGGAGCAGTAATTATAGTAGTTATATTCTTGTAATAGGAGCAGTATTATAGTAGTTATATTCTTGTATATAGGAGCAGTATTATAGAGTTATATTCTTGTATAATAGAGGCAGTATTATAGGAGTTATTCTTGTATATAGGAGGCAGTATTATAGAGTTATATTCTTGTACATAGGAGCAGTATTATAGTAGTTATATTCTTGTAATAGGAGCAGTATTATAGTAGTTATATTCTTGTACATAGGAGCAGTATTATAGTAGTTATATTCTTGTACATAGTAGGCAGTATTATAGTAGATTAATTCTTGTACATAGGAGGCAGTATTATAGTAGTTATATTCTTGTACATAGGAGCAGTATTATAGTAGTTATATTCTTGTAATAGGAGCAGTATTATAGTAGTTATATTCTTGTACATAGGAGCAGTATTATAGTAGTTATATTCTTGTATATAGGAGCAGTATTATAGTAGTTATATTCTTACATAGAGGTATTATAGTGTATATTCTTATATAGGAGCAGTATTATAGTAGTTATATTCTTGTACATAGGAGCAGTATTATAGTAGTTATATTCTTGTACATAGTAGGCAGTATTATAGTAGTTATATTCTTGTACATAGGAGCAGTATTATAGTAGTTATATTCTTGTACATAGGAGCAGTATTATAGTAGTTATATTCTTGTATATAGGAGCAGTATTATAGTAGTTATATTCTTGTACATAGGAGCAGTATTATAGTAGTTATATTCTTGTACCTAGCAGGCACTATTATAGTAGTTATATTCTTGTACCTAGCAGGCACTATTATAGTAGTTGTATGTAATAGGCCTAACTGGCCTAAACATGCCTAATGTCGTTTTGCAGTGAGAGCAGTTACCTGACAGGAAGGAAGGAAAATCACTTATCTCCTGGTTTTCAGTTGACATTGCAGTATGAGACTTCTCTGACCCTCAACGATCAGCTTTTATTAGTGGGAGAAGTTGAGGCCTGCCTCTCTATGTAGGTATCCAGCAGTATACAGTATATATTCATCTACCATATGTAATACATGGACGCATCAGGTTCTCCACACCTAGATAGCACCCAGGGAACTTCTCACGACATTGTCCCTTTGTCTTAATAACTTATGTGGGAAAGGGTTTCCTTGACTCCTGTAATATTATATTTTCTTCTTTTCTCCATTCTATACTGGTGCGGGATACTGGTTATATATCCAGCCGTCCAGTTAGGTCACTCATATTTTTTTGGATTCTCCCTGGTATATGGTGCTGGAGCATGAACATATATTAATACTTAATTTTTTCCCCTGCACCATGGCAGATCTTTTTCCATGATGCGTGTCCGTCCTAGCGCCTGCACTTGGCGGATGATCCCCGCAGCACTGCGTTCACTTTGCAAGAACCAATTTCACTTAAACAAATAGCCTGCTTAACGAGGAAAAAATAGAGGAAATCCAATGTGCTTTCTGTCAATTTTTTAGTGAGTTACATGAAAACGTCTGTTATTAACGGCATTAAGGAGCAATTACGGCTTAATGGCTGTCTGAATCCATTATCAGTGTACGTTTAACCTTTAAATATTCAAAGATAATATTTAATTTGAACAAATTAATGGACTGCCAGCGAGCCCGAGCCTCTCTAGGAGGGATCTGGTTTTTCAAGAGCTGCATTTTCCCACCTAATTGTCCCCTTGTAGAGAAGGATTGTGTTTGTATTCGCTATAGAGGTACAGTATGCATTCATGCTGATAGAACATCTGTTGTGTGTGTGGGGGGGGGGATCGCGTGGAGGGGAGCAGGGGAAATTCTTAGTCACCGGGATTATTATAGTTACACATCATAAAGCAGAGCCCTGCCAAAATTACTGGACGACCATTCACCGGCTCTGATGTTCTAAGCAGGTGGGGCGAATTCTGACAACCTGACAACCCTCCAGTGTAAAGGGATTGGGGGATGGGATCACAGGTAAGTTAAGAAGGATTGGTCATGCTAGGACATGCCTGCTTTAGTAAAAAGTCACTGTTACTACAATATAATTATGTGCTCTGAAGCGTTTTTTTCTGTCTTAGGGCTCATGCACACGATCGTATGCCTTTTGCGGTACGCAAAAAACGGATCTGCAAAAAATACGCATGACGTCCGTTTGCATGCCGTATTTTGCAGAACGGAACAGCTGGCCCCTAATAGAACAGTCCTATCCTTGTCTGTAATGCAGACAATAATAGGACATGTTCTATCACTTTGCGGAACGGACATACGGAAACGGAATGCACACTGAGTACCTTCCGTTTTTTTTTTTTTTTGCGGACCCATTGAAATGAATGGTTCTTCATACGTTCCGCCAAAAAAAACCAAACGGACACGGAAAGAAAATACGTTTGTGTGCATGAGCCCTTAGTAAAAAGTCACTTTTCCTACAAAGTAAGGGCTCATGCACACAAACTTACTTTCTTTCCGTGTCCGTTTGGTTTTTTTTGCAGACCTTATGCGGAACCATGCCTTTCAAAGGGTCCGCAAAAAAAAAAAACGGAAATGACTCCGTGTGCATTCAGTTTTCGTATGTCTGTCCCGCAAAACAATAGAAGATGTCCTATTATTGTCCGCATTACGGACAATGATAGGACTGTTCTATTAGGGGCCGGCTCTCCCGTTCCGCAAAATACGGAATGCACACGGTCGTCATTCGTATTTTTTGCGGATCCGTTTTTGCGGACCGCAAAATACATACTGTGGTGTGCATGAGCCCTAAAGGGATTTGGAGATGGGATGGGATCACAGGTAAGTTAAGAAGGATTAGACATGCCTGCTTTTGTAAAAAAAAAGTCACTTTTTCTACAAAATAAGGCGACAAGCACAGTCCGCAAACAATATGGATGACATGCGAGTTGCATCCATTTTTTTGGCGGATCCAATGTGACAATGTTTATCCTTGTCCGCAAAATGGACAAGAATAGGACATGCTCTATATTTTTTATTTTTTTTTGCGGGGCTTCGGAACGGACATACGGATGCGGACAGCACACACATTTTTTGCGGACCTATCGAGATGAATGGGTCCACATCCTATCCGCAAAAAAAATGGACACAAAATACGCTCATATGCATGAGGCCTAATTATGTGCTCTGGACCATTTTCTCTGTCTTAGAACTCTGTGTTATTCCATTCCTCTGTTATTTCTCTTGAAAATATAGGAATAAGGCCTCTTTCACACGAACGTATTTTTTGCGGACTCCATTCATTTCTATGGGTCCCGTTCCGTAGGCCCGCAAAAAAAATAGAACATGTCTTATTCTTGTCCGTATTACGGACAAGAATAGTACTGTTCTAATAGGGGCCAGCTGTTCCGTTCCGCAAAATACGGAATGCACACGGATGCCATCCGTTGTTTTTGCGGCTCCGCAATTTGCGGACCGCAAAACACAACGTTCGTGTGAAAGAGGCCTAAATAGACAACTAGGCACCACTATTCCCTGAGGGCTCATGTAAACGAACATATTTTTTGTCCGTATCTGTTCCGTTTTTTGAAACTTTGAAATAACTCTGTGTGCATTCCGTATCCATATGTCCGCAAGTCCGCTCCGCAAAAAAATAGAACACTTCCCGTTATTGTCTGTTTTGCAGACAAGGATAGGCATTGTTACAATGTTAAAATATAAGAATAAATGGACCAATAGGAGTCAGTAGGACCTGTTAATACACAGTCTGCTGCTGTCCAGTCAGTGCTGACCGTATAGAGACGCAGTCTATTGACTGGGAAAACTTTAACACCCAGTTGACATTCCCAGGAGGAGGAATGGAGGAATGGAACAAAGCAGAATTGTAAAAATGGTTTTCAGAATTTTTTTATATGGCTAATACCAGTATTTATTAAAATAGACATGTCAGGATGGGTAAGCGGTACTAGACTGAGAACAATACCAATGGGAGGAATGATATCAGATATGGCGGTATTGTATGAGGTCAAGGATAAGTTTATTCCAGTATATAGTAAAGAATGTATGGTCCTGTAATATGGATGAATGTGTATCTAGAGCGTACATACATTTACCTGCAATGGGCCTGGAGATCTAATGTTAGGCTTATCCCCATTCATTTATATGTAGCACGGCCTCACCCATCCAAAAGCACCAAAGTATACTAAACAGGAGAAGGTACAAGGGGCCCAAAGGCCACGCCGTGCTATCCTAGTAGAAATGGAAAAGAGGTTGGGGGCCACACAAGGTCCATGATCTCCAGTCCTTCAAGTTGCCAGGCCTGGGTCATACTATACATCAGGGATGCTCAACCTGAGGCCCTCCTGCTGTTGCAAAACTACAACTCCCAGCAGGCCGTGCTGTAGGCTATCCGGGCATGCTGAGAATTGTAGTTTGCAACATCTGGAGGGCTTCATATTGGGCATCCGTGCTATACATGCTCCACATGAGGGTATTATGGCATACCTCCCAACCGTCCTGGATCCGGCGGGACAGTCCCAGATTGCAGTAGCTGTCCCGGTACAGGGAAGGTATGTCCTGGTTCCCGGCAGCTGTCCCTGCGTCCATAGGATGCAGAGACAGTTGCCTGTATTATGATGAAGCAGACAGCTGACATCGGCTTCCTACTTCTTCATTCTTCCCCCCTGCTGGCTCTCCATACCTCTGGTCTGTGCGGGGGCGGGACCGGACGGCAGTCAGCCTTGGCCCCGCCCTCTCCAGACTAGACCAGCCGATGTCCTGCTGCTAAGTATGTGGTGTTTTTTTCTTTTAGCTTTCTGTGAGTGGCACAATATTTGCACATTACTGGGGGCACAACATATTACTTAGTGGCACAATGTGGGCATATTACAGGGGGCACAACATACTACTGGGGGGCACAATGTGGGCATATTATTGGGGGAACAACATATTACTGGGGGGCACAATGTGGGCATATTATTGGGGGAACAACATATTACTGGGGGGCACAATGTGGGCATATTACAAGGGGCACAACATATTACTGGGGGGCACAATGTGGGCATATTACTGGTTGGCACAGCTATCATATTACTGGGGGCACATAACTGGGCATATTACTGGGGGCACAGCTGGCCATATTACTGGGGGCACATAACAGGGCATATTACTTGGGGGCACAGCTGGTCATATTACTGGGGGCACATAACCGGGCATATTAGTGGCGGTCCAGCTAGGCATATTACTGGGGGCACATAACTGGGCATATTACTGGGAGCACATAACAGGGCATATTACTGGGGGCACATAACAGGGCGTATTACTGGTGGCACATAACAGGGCATATTACTGGGGGCACATAACAGGACATATTACTGGGGGCACATAACTGGGCATATTACTGGCGGCCCAGCTGGGCATATTACTGGGGGCACATAACAGGGCATATTACTGGGGGCACATAACTGGGCATATTACTGGCGGCCCAGCTGGGCATATTACTGGGGGCACATAACAGGGCGTATTACTGGGGGCACATAACAGGGCGTATTACTGGGGGCACATAACAGGGCATATTACTGGGGGCACATAACAGGGCGTATTACTGGGGGCACATAACAGGGCATATTACTGGGGGCACATAACTGGGGAATAATTACTATGTGGGGCAGTAAGGGGACTGGGTGGGATTAGGTGTATAGTTATGTTTTGGGCGGAGTTAGGGGCGTGGCCTAGTGCAAAAAAAAATTGCACAATGTGTCCTTCTTTATTCATTTACAAAGTTGGGAGGTATGATATGGCTCCTCTCAGGGCAGGACTGATATTATGTTACAATGTTGCGGTCGCTGATTTGTGACACTACGTGGCAGCGCCCTTCATTTGTATGACAAATGGGACGCGTTTGGTGACATCACCGCACTTTATGGTGTCATCTGCCGAGGGTGATAAAACATAATGCAAAAACATGAAAAAATGGATAATAATTGAATCGTTTTTGTTTTTTTGTGATTATATTGCTGCTGTCTTATATTACATGCTGATTATAGCCCCGAGTGCTACTTCTCCTGTTGTCAGTCACTCGCTCTATTGCGGCGGTATGTATGGATACAAGAGGAGACGCCATAAAAAAAAGAAAACCCAGAAGGTGTTTGTTAGCATTCCAATTTCTGCAGCTGACATAACATATAACTTAAGGGAGGATAAACATTCTTTGTTGCAGCAAACACAATGCAGCAGATCCCGGGCCGAGCCCCTAAGAAAACAGCTAAATCACTGACAAGATTTATTCTAATACCGCAATCAGGCTGACACCAGGGTTCTGCCGTGTCATAGACAGAGAGACGTATTATTTTATTCATTTATATGGCGACATATTCAATAGCTCTGCACATACGTTGCCGTCACTCACATTGGTACCAGCCCCCATACGCTTTTGGTTTGTGCAAACGTGGAGAACGCATAAAGTCCACGCAGATGTTGTCCTTGGCCGGATCAGAACGTTCTAACTAGAGCAAAATTTTTAAAAATCAGCAGCTTCGTCAAAGTTTGCTAAGAAACCCGATTTGTTATGAATCGCTATGTTAAAACCCCACTAAACCGCTTATACAGAAGTTCACCCCTCCACTGAAGGACCTGCGCTGAGCGTGATGACGTCACTGTGGTCTCCGAGCATGCTCATGTGGTGATGTCATCACACTCGGCGCAGGTCCTTCAGCAGGTCTTTTTCAATCAAGAGATGAGCGGACTGCCGCTGAGCGAGCAAGTGGATGACATGAGTGATTTTTAATTTTTTTCCCGTTCTTTCTAAGACAACTCCAGCCGCCTTTTTTAGGAGAAATTATTCATTACCACGAAGCGCGAGGGAATTCGGCTTTGTTGGCGAATCTAATTTTTCCTACAATTCAGACTGAATTCCACTGGTTCTAACCATGAGCCTATACACACTATGTGTGTATATATCTCATAGAACAGGAAGGAAAGAATAAGAGAAAGAAAGAAAAGAAAGTAAGGAAGGATGATAGATAGATGGATAGATAGATAGATAGATAGATAGATAGATAGATAGATATGGGATAGATAGATAGATAGATAGATAGATAGATAGATAGATAGATATGGGATAGATAGATAGATAGATAGGAGATAGATAGATAGATAGATAGATAGATATGAGATAGATAGATAGATAGATAATAGATATGAGATAGATAGATAGATAGATAGATAGATAGATAGATATGAGATAGATAGATAAATATGAGATAGATAGATAGATAGATAGATATGAGATAGATAGATAGATAGATAGATAGATAGATAGATAAATAATAGGATAGATAGATAGATAGATAGATAGATAGATAGATAGATAGATAAATATGGGATAGATAGATAGTTGATTGATAAATAATAGACATATGAGATAAATAGATAAATAGATAGATAGATAGATAGATAGACAGGTAGATGATAGGTAGAAAGATATATAGATAAAAGATAGATAGATAGATAGATAGATAGGTAGATAGATAGATAATGGACAGTCAGATAGACAGACAGATAGATAGATAGATAGATAGATATGGGATCGATAGATAGATAGATAGATAGATAGATAGATAGATAGATAGATAGGAGATCGATATATATGAGATAGATGGATAGATAGATAGTTGATTGATAAATAATAGACATATGAGATAAATAGATAGATAGATAGATAGATAATGGACAGTCAGATAGACAGACAGATAGATAGATAGATAGATAGATAGATATGTCTATCTAATCTATCTATCTATCTATCTATCTATCTATCTATCTATCTATCTATGTCTCCATACATATAGAAGCCCCGCTCTGTGACTCACTGTACACTCTGGGTAGGACACACCTGGATATACGGATTATCACATTCCCGGATTCTGCTTTGAATCAGATTGGGACTTGTATGATAGACGGGATAATATTTTCCCATACAACCTGGAGGAATGTAAAGTCACCTCTGAGTCAGATCACTGGATTAGGCACTGCTCGCTTATCCAGCACCTGCACGCCAGGGCGATTCAGTCCATACATTTCACATCTAAACGGATTTATAACCCTCACTTAATTTGAATTAAAAATGTAAACATCGTGAAAAATGTGAACAAATGTACATTACCACAAAAAAAAGAAAATAAATTCTTGGTCTTAGGGCTCTCATGCATGGAGCCCTTATGGTGGCACGCTAAGTCCCAGCGATGCCTGTAGGTCCATTATACCACGTACTATGGAGCATATAGTGATGGAATCCATCCAGAATCTGCCCAGCAGAGGCACAGAGCTACTGGACGGTACATCTCAATAAACGTATCAGGACTGAGGAAGGATACAGTCCGATTCAAAGAGAATCAAAGAGCAGAGGGCGCAGCAGTTGCAGAGAGAGCAGGGCCTCTAGGTGTAATGGTAACGCCCCCGTTGCTCCTAGAGGCTCATTTGCATATAGTAAAACATCATTTTTCTCAGCAATGCGTGCACATATGAACATGGGACCAACACAGATGTCTTCAGCTGCCAAGTGCACATGTAACAGGTCAGCCAGTGTCATAGGTACAAAACTGCTGACATGGTATGCATGCATGGATAGAGTCCACCATGATTACACAGCTGCACTCCGTTTTGGTTGTCAAAGGGTATTGTAAGCTGGAGACCCTCCTATATGACATCACTAAGGCCTAATGGGATAGTAGATCAACACCTTCAGTTCTAATCATTACATATCTGACCAATTGTAGTTATAAGGCCTTGTTCACACTTCAGTGTTTGGTCAGTGATTTCCATGGGGGATTTGTGAGCCAAAACCAGAAATGATGCTTACACAGAGATAAGATATAATGGAAAGATGTGCACCTGTTCTGTGGTTTTGGCTCACAAATCACTGATAGAAATCACTGACAAAAGACAAATGTGTGAACAAGGCCTAAATGTTGTGGCAGTGGGTGTGGAACCACTGTGCCAACCTACAGATTCGACTTTAGGCTAATCTTCAGCCCGTTATCCTGGCATTCCCTTGGTATTCACCCTTTAACCCTTGTACAGGGATCTGAAATCACCAAGCCACATCAACACCAGTGCAGAGCACTGAAGGGTCAGACAAAGTCATAGTCAGGGACAGGCAAGGTCAGGGCAGGCAGAGTAGATGCAATATGGTAAATGGTCCAAGGTCAGGCAGCAAAGAGCCAATGCGATTCCAGTAAACAGGCAGAAAGTCAGTACATGGGCAGACAACAGAACAGCACACCTTTGCAGGACCTAGCAAGCTATAGAACCTATTGCTTAGGCACCTTCCCACAGGGCCTAAAGTATCTCAAGTTGGCAACTATTGGCTGCTTGGTCTGCTCTGTGCCGCCATGAAGGCTATGGCCAGCTGGAAAGGTCTTCCCTCCTTTGGATGTAGGGTGCACATGCATGCTCCCTCTATGTCTTAAAGGGCCAGCCCACACGCACCCTTTAGGAGAGACCATCCCAGCAGTCCGCATGGGCAAAGAGCAGACCCAGCAGCTGGACCCACTGGGAGGACGTCATCAGGAGGCAAGTCATTGCTGAGGTGAGTGGAGCCGCTGCTGTAACAGTAAATCGTTGGGTCTATTTATATTAATAGGTGTATGATTATATATCCACCAAACTGGTCAAAAGCAGAAGGCCCCGTTCACTGTGCAGTTACCGGCATCAGTGTACCGCAGCTCAGCCCCCACCTACTGTAAATGGAAGCTGAGCTTCAGTACCCCAACATAGCCACTACACAGTGGATGGAGCCTTCTGCTTCCGGTTCCATCTACTATAAAGTTTTCAGTGCCAGAATGTGCCCGAAACAGCTGATCTGTGAGGTGATGGGTATCTAAAAATATCAAAATACTTCAAAAGTGCATTATCAAAAAAAAAGAGTGAAAAACAAAATTTTGCAATAGAAGTTGGAGTCAAACACGTAGATGGTAACCGGTTGGATGGGGACCAAAATGAATAAATGTCCCTCCCCCTAGGAGCAAAATTCATATGGCAAGAACAAAAACACATTTTTGGGGCAATTAGAAAAGTAAGGACATAATCTTGGGTCTTTCTTTCAGAAGAGATGGAGTCATTCAAGTAAGAGTAGCCATAGCTGGGCAGATGTCTTGCCAATATTAAATGCTGGTGAGACATCTAACCTTCTCAATCACCTCCATTGGATCTAGTCATTGCCAAGTGATGTTCCAACATCGGACCACATGTGTGATACTGAGCATTTTCTATAATCAACTTATCAATGTGTCGCCTGATACTCAGCCAAATCATAAATCAAGTAATTGCCCCATGATCAGCTGATCATTGTAGGTTCCAACCACTAGGTTGAGCAAGCCATAGGGTAATATTAGATCAATGGTTGACCATGAAGTTCATGGGTGGGACGAGTCCACCAGACTAAGAGCTCCTTCCTTAACGGCTCATAGAGGGAGGTGACAATTACTTTCATATATTCTAATAGCACATATGGACACATGTTGTCTACTAGACAACTCCTTTTGGTAAAATTGCTAATTAGACTTACAAAAATTGGAGATAAAACCATAGACTGACACAATTTCAGTGTGTAATCCACAATCTGTAAAGTCCAGTCTGAAGTCCATGTTGGTTTCTGGGTCAAATTTGATTTGTTTTAAAAAAATTAATTTTCAACTTAAAAGATTTATCCGTCAATTCAAGCATAGACAATTTTTTTTTTTTATTTAAAAAATGTATACAAAAACAAAGATAAAAACAATAATAATATTTGTCTCAATTATCCAAAGCTCTTGGCCTCACTTGCTAAATCAAGTCCCCCAGTACCAGGATGAGCCAGAACTGCATCACCGTAAACGAAGTGTCTGCCTTAATACATTCATATTCCAGATTTCTAAAAATGCATTTACAATGTAATCATGCGAGAAACACTATTTAAACAGCAAGTGCAAAGCAAACTTTATGACTGATAAACTGAATTACACAGGCATAATTTGATTAGCCATTTAGCACAGCATTTTCCCAATCTACCCCTGAAAAATCAGACAGCAAACTGGAAAATATCGCTCTCGTGGAGAGAAAAAGTCTTAATTTTATGTGCAAAAAAAAAAATCACATTCAGATAAATAAATGTTTTACTGCAAGGAAAGTCAGAAAACTAATTTTTATAATTACCAGAATAAATTACAAGAAAACAAAAAAAAAATTTGCATTATTCTGTAGGGATTTCAAGGTTACCAATAAAAACAAGTCTGTGTAGTTGAGAGAAGCAGTCTCTTCCTGTGGTCACTTCAGTTCATGTAACCAAATAGTAGTCACCGAGAAAGTAAGTCCAGAGGTTGCTAGGAAACCTGAACCACCACAGTTGATACTACAAGAAACTATGTAACACAAATTACCAGTGGGTATGGAACCACTGTGTTGACCGAACAGATGTGACTTGGGGGTACTCCTAAGGGCGTTATCCAGGCAGTCCCCCAGTTTTCACTCTTTAACCCCTATACAGGGATCTGGAATTCGCTGCAGGGGAACCACCAGGCTGCTGCCTCCTGGAGTAGTCTCTGTTTGGTTTACAGCTGACCCACAGGGGTCAAAAGACACTGGGGCAGAGCATAGAGGGATCAGGGAAGGCAGAGTATGTGCAATCCGATGGACAATCTGAGGTCAGGGAGGTGAGCTCAGGGTCAGTATGAAGATCAGGCCAAGGTCATGTGAGACAGCAAAGGGATCAAATCTGGAAAACAGGCAGAAGTCGGTACACAGACAGTCAGATATATAACAGCATACCTTAGCAGGACACTAGCAGACTAGAACATATTGTTTAGGCACCCTCCCACAGAGAAAGGTGCCTTACGAACCCTAAGCCCGCCCATGGCTGGCCCTTTAAGAGTTGGAGGGATTGCGCACACCCTAAGACCAGACTAAGAGAGACTTAGCCAGCAAGTAGGCCTCAGCCTGCATGGAGGGACAGAGCTAGCCCAATGGTCACACTGGGAAAGTAAGGGGAGTGGGCCCGCACTGCCGGACCCAGAGTGCCAGAGTGGTTGAGCAAAGCAGTGGTAGCCATAGCCTGATGCTGTAACTGCATTTAAAATGGGTACTATTAAGAATTTTATAAAGCTGGTTCCTTTGGGTTCAATTAAAGGGGTTGTCCATAATCGGAAAAAGTAGATTTCTTCATCCCCAGAAATAGCCTCTTCTCCATAGCCTATGTCTCATATTGCAGCTTAGCCACACATGTTTGGGGTTGGGTTGAAACACCAGACATAGCCCAAGAACAGCCATGCTGCTTTTTTAAATCCTGGACCACCCCTTTAAGCAAATAGATGTATCAAAATGTAAAAAAAAAAACATCTCTAGTGTGTGGAAACAGGAAAAAAAAAATCAGGATGTGGTGAATTGTATTGTAATGGCTGTCGACCAACATTTGTAATGGAATCAGCAGCAATTCCGACAACCCTCATGGTCTGCTTGATCTTCCGTTATGTAAAACAACGTTCATCCTCACAATGTCAACTTGTCAACTATATTTTTGGCCAAACTTCAGACCATGGCCAATAAATCCAAACAGTAATTAGTGGCTAAGACACAAAACTCAATTAATACAAGCACTGAAGGGCTGCCAATATTATAAATTGAAGGGATTGTCTAGCGACCACAACGCCTTGTCCGTATTCCCTATTAGAGCATATGGACACCATAACGGGTGTCCTCTGCCAGATAAGAATTGTTAAGAAAAGGTTTCTTCTGCTCTGTTATGGGGCTTAACGATAGGGGGTGGCACCAAGGCTCAGGTGCTTGTTGGGAACAAAAAAGATACATGATGGGTTGGGGCCCCTTTTATAAATTTTGCATTGGGGCCCAGATGTTTCAGTCTGCAACTTTGAAACTTATATACACATGAAAAAATACCCAAAAAGTTAACATAATTTTTTTTTAAAGTTTGGATTTAGATAGATTTTTGGAAAATATGTAGACCTTCATAAAAAAAAGTCCTTAGGACTGTATATAAATGCATCAGCTTTATTCATTCCTACTGATTTCACATCACGTGATAAAAATGTATGTTTTTTTAGCCATATAACGGCCAAACACTCCAAGGAACTTGATGTATATGATGTAAGGGACAAGAATAAAATAACCCTACTTTGTCTATAAAACAAAAACGAATTAGAAATAAAAAATACAAAAAAAAATACAAAAAAGAAACCCAAACATATAAAAAACAGTTCAGTACTTCTCCTTTTGAAAAATGTTACAAGAAGAAAACAGGGCAATATTACAATGAATTCCAAATATAACCTATTAGGAACCATGCTTCACCAGTTCATGACGCGTTGCAGTGATTGCACTATTCAAGAGTTTCGTCATCTGCTTTACCTAGTAATGGAAAAGGTGGTCAACTGGGAACAGTCCTTGTGACAATATTTTGGAACAAAGCCCATAATACACCCACTACAGTCTACAATCCAAGCCTATTTACTAGTAAAACTGCTAAGCATCACAAGATCCTACTCAACAAACTGGCAGAATACTGCCTTGCCCAATTCTACTACCATATTTTTGAGATATAGATTTCTTTGGTAGATTAGAAAATACATGAGGACTTTCTGTAAAAAAAAAAAAAAAAAAAGCTCAGTTGGGCACAACCGACCTTCTCCGCCAAGGCTTTGGGAGCATACGTCATATACAGTGCATTCTTCAGACCCTTTCACGTTTTTCGAATTTCAAATTTAAGTTTCCCCCCATCATTCTGAACTCAATGCCCTATAATGAAAAAGCTGAATTTTAGAAATGTTTTGCAAATGTATTAAAAAGAAAAAAAAAGAAAAATTTGGCATGAGCAAAAGTATTCAGCCCTTTTGCTATGACACTTGAAATTGAGCTCTGGGGTCCTCCTATTTCTCTTGATCATCTTTGAGATGTTTCTGCACCTTGATTAAAGTCCACTTGTGGTAAATTGGACATGATTCGGAAAGACACCAACTGTTTATATAATAATGTCTCACAGAAGACAGTGCATATCAGACCAAAAACCAAACCATGAGGAGGAAAGAACTGTCTGTAGTGCAAATAGGATTGTATGGAGGCACAGATGTAGAGATGGATGCACTGAAAGTTCCCAAGAGCACAGTGGCCTCCATATTTCTGAAACGGAAGAAGTTTGGAAAAACCAGGACTCTTCCTAGAGCGTGCTCCCCACCAAACTAAGTAATCGAGGAAGAAGGACCTTGGTAAGAGAGGTGACCAAGAACCTAATGGTCATTCTGGCTGAGCTTCAAAAAATCTGTGTGCAGATGAGAGAAATTTCCAGAAGGTCAACCATCACTACAGCACTCCACCAATCTGACCTTTTAGGCAGAGTGGCCAAAAAGAAGTCTCTCCTCAGTAAAAGACACATGAAAGCCTACCTGGAGTTGCAAAAAAGCGCCTAAAGAACCTCAGACTGTGAATTCTGATGAAACCCAGATTGAACTTTTTGGCCTCACTTCTAAGTGTCATGTCTGGAGAAAACCAGATACTCATCACCTGCCCAATACCATCCATACAGTAAAGCATGGTGGTGTTAGCGTCATGCTTTTGGAGGTGTTTTTTGCTGAATGGAGCAAAGTACAGAGATATTCTTAAAGGGGTTATCCACGAAAAAATATTTATGACTTATCCTCTGGCTAGGTTATCAGACGTTCTGGAGTGTGACACCTGGAACGCCCGCTGATCAGCTGTTAGAAGATGCCTTGAGCACCACAGCCTCTTTCTAAGCCACTGACATCACTGTACATCGGTCATGTGGCCTAGTTGCAGCTCAGCCCCATTCAAGTCAATGGAGCTGAGCTGCAATACCAAGCACTGCCACTATACAACGTACAGTGCTGTCCTTGGAAAGCTGCCGGGAGCCTGCATCGCTTAGCAGAACTCTGATAAGTGCAGCAGCTCCCTAGACCAGCTGATTGGCGGGGATGCCGGGACTTGGACCCCCGCTGATGTGATCATGATGACCTGTCCTGAGGATAAGTCATCATTATCTTTTCTAGGATAACCCCTTTAATGAAAACCTAATCTTGAGCACTCTGGACTTCAGATGGCCAAAGGTTCACCTTCCAACAAGACAATGACCCTAAGCAACAGCCAAGACAACACAGGAGCGGCTTAGGGACAACTCTTGGAAATGTCTTTGAGTGGCCTAGCCAGAGCCTTGACCTGAACCCAATCGAACATCTCTAAAGTGACCAGAAAATGTCTGTCCATCGACGGTCTCCATCCAACCTGACAGATGATCTGCAGAGAAGAATGGCAGAAAATCCCCAAATTCACACGTGCAAACCTTGTGGCATCACTCCCAAGAAGACTGGAGGCTGCAATCAGCAAAGGGCCACAACATAACATTGGTGGCAGGGATTGCAAAAATGTGAACCCCCAGATACACCCTTAATCTCTAAGAACAACGTGATAGGTTTTAGATGGACATTTATCCCCATGTTACTACCCCCACCCATACTCAGTGTTCTTCTTTATAATACACATTCTATATTCCCCTCTACCCCATCCCCTCAACATATGTGCAGTTCTCAATGCAGGACGAGCTGGTCATCTAATGAGGCATACAAGGGTCATTTGGCTCCTACAGCTTCTCTCCTGGTACAGTTTCTCACCTCTATCACTTATTTATCTTAGGGTTTATTTTCAGTTCCAAAAAAAATGGCCCCCTCTCTGGTTGATGGCCTTAGTGGGCTGGACACTTAATCTGCTTCTGGTTCTGTCCTGCTGAGGGCAGTAAATGGTTGAAATGGGTCTTCAAACCCATGAAGTTTGAGTTCACAATGAGCTCCTTGTTGGTCAATCTAGTATACTGGGTTCCTTCTTTTTCTACAAGCCTTCCAAGAAAATTTCAAGATCTACACATGAGATAGTTTTGCCCCACAAAATACAGGCAATATTCAGTTAAAGAAGAACTGACCTGTAATCTTCTCATCAGTGACTGTAATTATTATTGTAGCTGGGTCATGTGACCAACTCCCTGACCTCCAACTGACCCAGGACAGGAAGCCAGTCACTGCTCTATTCATTCTTATGGGACTCAGAGTGAGGCTTCTGTAGGAATGCATAGAGAATTAGACTTCCTGTCCACACATAAGATGCTGTGTGAGTTGGTGAGTCTGATTCCTAGTCACATGACACAGATGAGAAACATCAGGGAGATATAACTCCCAAATACAGACACTGGTAAGAAAATTACATTCACTACAGATTACATCATGTACATTTCTAGCAGGACATGGAATAACATTTTTTGTGGGAGTTCTTCTTTAAGCCAACCATGCATGGTGAGATAGTGACATGATGAGATCTGTGGATTGGTAACCTAACATCTAAGTTAGGTCAAATGGAACATGAATGCTTTCTCATCAGAGAGAGCCCGTTTCAGAAAGTGTCCCCAACTGATGGCCCACTCTTAGCATCTCTGTCAACTAGTGGTCATCAAAAGGGAAATGTAACATTACATGGTGGCCATTCAGAAGAATGGCATTCCATGTAATACAAGGGTGGCTTGAGTCCACCAGAATGGCTTACTGGTGGCTCAACGCTCGAAGCCCCAAGCATGGAGTCCCCCTATATCAAAAGAGGACCGTCATCATGGGCCAACCTCTTTATATTTCACACAAAAGTTCCTTCTATGGGCAGTTAGAAGATGTCCATGGACATCTTTCATCTTTCACATGATAGTTTCCATCATTCATTTGGTTTTATGCTGTTTTTTATGGCAGTATTATGTTGTTACTATCACCAGGACCATCCTGGTTCTTCTATTATAACATGATGGATCGTAGGCTTCATACCAGACAAATCGAAGACGCTACGAGCTGATGTTTTTCTTTTCTTTTTTCCATTATCCATCTCCGTTTTTTTTTTCCAGCTGTACTTGTTGTATTGCATGTATCAGAGCTTTCATCAAAAGAAGATGAAAAGGAGCCATGGATGGCAGTGATTCATTCCTTCCCCATTGAGCTTTTATCACATCTGCTTGTCTCGAGTCATCTAAACATCCTTCGGCCAAGGTGGGGTGGGGAGTTATGCAAGATCACTTTTGATCAGTGTACGATGGGGGATATCCCAGTAAAACCAGTGCAATGGAAATGCAAAATAAACCCTTTACTAAACTTCATAGAGGCTCCTAAATTGTGACATAGAGGCCATTACTGGAATGCTTCCAGCACCTCAATCACTATGTTGATGACATTTCTGGACATCACAAAAAAAAGACCTAAAATCAAGTCATTTCTTGAGACACGGACTGAGGCTTTGTTGAATAATTCCTTGTCATTTCCATGCCCCGGGCCTGCGAAGCCGTTTGTCTTATGTCTTATGAGGCACAAATGTAAGGAACTTTTGTAGGCTTTGCCGAACTGTCAAAAGTATAAGCAAATGGTCAGGGGTGAACCACCAATGAGGCCAGGTGAGGCGATCGTCTCAGGCAGCACCAGGAAGGGGCAAGAGGGGGGCAGCTGAAGGGCCATGGGCAATGAGTGCTTTCATTGTGGCCAAGGGGATAGGTTAAGAAACTGGCATTGGGGGGGGGGGGCACCGTTATAGTTTTTGCCTCAAGCAGCAGAAAGGCTAGATGCACCCCTGCAAATGCTTCACCGACAAGTAAATTTCCTATAACAATCCTGTACTGTATTTTCTTAAAGAAGAACTCCCACAAAAATTTGTATTCTCTGACCTGTTAGAAAGGTGCATGATGTAATCTGTAGTGAATGTAATCTTATCAGTGACTGTATTTGTGAGGTGTCCCCTCTCTTCTAGTTGTAGCTGGGTCATGTGACCACCTCCTTGACCTCCAATGACTCTATTCCTTCCTATGAGACTGAAAGTGAGGCTCCCATAGGAATACATAGAGAATTAGACTTCCTGTCCACACATAAGATTCTGTGTTATCTGGTGAGTCTGATTGCTGGTCACATGACACAGATGAGAAACATCAGGGAGATATAACTCACAAATACAGACACTGGTAAGAAAATGACATTCACTACAAATTACATCATGTACATTTCTAGCAGGACATGGAATAAAATTTTTTGCGGGACTTCTTCTTTAATAAAAGGCAATGGAGGCTGCAATGCTTTAATTCAGATGCCTAAATCCATTGTCTTATATAAGGGAAATATGACTCCAAAATACGAAACTTCCCGTCAGTGAAACACCGACAGAGCAGGTTCACTGCTCCCCACCTACCACTATGTGCCCCATGGAACCTCATATAGTAAATACCTATACCTGAAGCAGAATAGGTTGATCAGCTGCATTCCAGTGTAACACAACAGCTTTACCTGCAGCCGAATACAAGTGACAAACTCAGCCCAACTACATCTGCCATAAAGGCAGTCAAGTATAAACACTGAGCCAAATTAGTCATTAAGAAGATTTCACCTAAAAAACATTTTGTTGTTTGTGTCACCTTCTGAAATGACCTATTTAATCTCAAGTTTAGCATCTTCTATAACACGAGCTAAGCGGAAGGAGAATATTCTGTGTCCCTTTTTCTTTTCCGTAACACACCTGTGAAAACTGCACTATGGGGGGGGCGCAAATACTGGTCAACCAGAAACATGGCGTGCAAAAGTTATTCTGTGCACTGACTGGTCGCAGCGCTAAAAATTATGATGATAAGTAGATAGAGAGATAAACAGATAGAAGATAGATAGATAGATATAATATAGAGAGATATGATAGATAGATAGATAGATAGATAGATAGATAGATAGATAGATAGATAGATAGATAGATAGATAGATAGATATGAGAGAGATAGATAGATTAATAGATAGAAGATAGACAGATAGATGATAGATAGATAGATAGATAGATAGATAGATAGATAGATAGATAGATAGATAGATAGATAGATATATGAGATAGATAGATAGACAGATAGATGATAGATAGATAGATAGATAGATAGATAGATAGATAGATAGATAGATAGATAGATAGAATAAGATAAATAGTAAATGCCCTAAATAAAAAATAGTAAGAAATATTATACCGTATATATACTTCATATAGTACTGTATGTGAAGGACACTTCTGAGTAATTACAAAGTATCCTTAAAGCAAAAACCTGTCGTAAGATTTTGAAACCAGTCAAAACCTATCGCCATGAAAACCGACACAAAAAAATGCCAAGAATGCAACACACACATATATTATTTTCAGCTGCTATCTCCTGGTATAAGACATCCCCAGAAAGACCTGTAATTTTTTTTAACTTTTTTTTAACAAAAATATTCCATATCCTAAAAACCAACAAAAAGACACAAAAATCAAAATAAAGCGCGTAATCCGTTTTATTAATTATTGGTGACACATGAATGAAAAAAAAAAGCGACAGAATGAAATAGGACGGCGATCGCTGCTGAGGGTGTAGAAACTGACTCTAAGAGTTTATATCAACAACATATGTGTACTGCAGGCGGGAGGGGAAGAATTTTTTTTTTTTTTTTTTAGGCGAAATAATTCCTCGGCAAGACTGGATTGTGCTGAACACCTGCAAACATCAAACACAAACTGCTGTTTCTTTACTGGGATGAAAAAAAAGGCTTTCATGTGAAAAAATGTTCCATGGGAATGTGAGGACTAGGACTCAAGTTACATTGGCGCTCTCCTGCAGACCAGACCCCTTATGTGGACAGCCAGGAGAAGCGGAGGGTGGAGGTTCTAGGTAGGTGCACCGGACCATCTACTTTTTACAAAATTGTCAACCTCTGCCACCGTGAGCAGACTACGCGCCAGGAAGCATAAATGTGAAATATGACTGCGCACTGCGAAATCTCTAACCGACGAGCTTTTGTTGCAAATTTTTTTTCCACCCCGTTTTTTTCCCGAACGCAAAATTATTCCTAGAACACAAAAAATAAATAAATAATGAAATACCCCAAAGACTTAGCAGCTTGAAGGCATTACATAAAACTGACATCTGCTCCTGTCCAATCTTTCACACTTCTACAGCTGAATAAGTCGTACAATAGTCTACGCCGCACCTGTCCAATAATAATAAGGTGGGGGGGCGAGGACAGATATTTTCAGCTACCCGCTAAAACACACACAGGTAATGGCGACCTGAGACGTCCATGGTTTCCACATGCCGTGTATCGTGCCGGTCCCTCGCACTCCCACACAATTGTAGAGCAGAACTAACATCCATGTGGTGTGTGTAGTAACAGACGTGAGCGGTCTAACCACGGAAGGCAGCAGAAATTCTTCTAGATTATTGGGTATCTGATCATTGATGTTATCTGAATTATATCATAGGCCGAGAAGAAGCCAAAAGCCTTTACCATAGGCAATCTCCAGATATATCTGTCTAAAATCTATTTCTATCTATCTATCTATCTATCTACCTTTGTGTCTATATACCTTATATCTATCAGTCTAGCTATCTTTCTGTATCTATCTATATATCTATCTTTGTATCCACGTATCTCATTATCTCGTATCTATCTATCTATCTATCTCTCTATCTACCTTGTGTCTGTATATCTTATATCTATCAGTCTATCTCTCTTTCTGTATCTATCTATCTATCTATCTATCTATCTATCTATTCACATACCTCATATCTATGTATCTATTTATTTACTATCTATCTATTTCATATATGTGAGTCTATATCTATCTATCTATCTATCTATCTATCTATCTAATGTCTATCTAATATCTATCTATCTATCTATCTATCTATCTATCTAATATCTATCTATCTATTTATCTATCTATCTATCTAATATCTATCTATCTATCTATCTAGCTATCTAATATCTATCTACCTATCTATCTATCTATGTCATATCTATCTATCTATCTATCTCTCATATCTCTCATATCTATCTATCTATCTATCTATCTATCTAATATCTATCTATCTATCTATCTATCTAATATCTATCTATCTATCTATGTCATATCTATCTATCTCTCATATCTCTCATATCTATCTATCTATCTATCTATCTATCTATCTATCTATCTATCTATCCACATACCTCATATCTATGTATCTATTTATTTACTATCTATCTATTTCATATATGTGAGTCTATATCTATCTATCTATCTATCTATCTAATGTCTATCTAATATCTATCTATCTATCTATCTATCTATCTAATATCTATCTATCTATCTATCTATCTATCTAATATCTATCTATCTATCTAGCTATCTAATATCTATCTATCTATCTATGTCATATCTATCTATCTATCTATCTATCTATCTCTCATATCTCTCATATCTCTCATATCTATCTATCTATCTATCTATCTATCTATCTATCTATCTAATATCTATCTATCTATCTATCTAATATCTATCTATCTATCTATGTCATATCTCTCATATCTATCTATCTATCTATCTATCATGAATATTGCTACATTTATCTGACTATTACTGAAAATTTCCATCTACCATACTGATTCTATTGCAACTTAGTTACAATTCCAAGCATACCATTACTTACACCTATGTTCTGCATAATATCCATAGACACCCACATGAAATGAATGGTCAGCCATGATACAATTGCCACAGGTATAGAAGATAGAAAACCTCCACACATTCTGCTGATGTGCGGTAATAATACGACCGCCCCGTGTCCTGGGGGCCCATTCTGTAATTCTACGTGTAACTTTAGTAGCTAAGAATTTGCTTTTAAGTTTCCAAAACTGGAAATGGGTATGAAAGTTCATGTAGCGAGTAATATTTCCTCAGTTCATTTGCAGTAAAGAGTTGATGACATTCAATCCCATGATTTCAAATTATGACGAGCCTCTACGACTATCTACAGGCGATGTGCGAGTGCCAGTCACTCTAAAACATTGCAGCTGTTAGATTTGTAGAGGGGGGAAGGGGGGAGTTAGATCTTTTGTGTATTCCATCCAAAAACCTTAAACCAAAAAAAAAAAAAAAAAAAAAGACGGTGGTGACGGTGGGATGGGTGGAATATGTATTTTTGGAAACAAAGAAATGTTATATGTTGACAGTCTGTGCCCAGAGCCTGGTGCGCCATGTAGATTACAGCCAGCTATTTAGGTACCCCTGGCACCGGATGCCAATCTGTGCATGACAGAGCCAAATTGTCTGAAACAACCTCTGATCACTCTGATCCACCAAATAAAACTTTCCAATAAAACGCAAAACATAATAAATAAATAAAAAATACATAAAAAATAAAAATAAACAAAACCAGCCCAAAAGAAGTAGCCAATTGACTCTGACACATCAATAACATCAATATATTTGTAAATAAAATACGTAAACATTCCGGCAAATAAAACCAACATCATTTTAAGGAAATGTCACACCTTGGCCTGAAGACCAATCAAAAAGCAGTATCCCATCAGACATGCCAAGAAAAGAAAAGAAAAAAAAAACAATCAAAATAAAAAAATAAATAAAAATAAAACACGTTTTACATACTTGGCCCGGTAAAATGTCCACTTGCCAAAGACGTTGGTCCATTTTTCCCACTGCTGACAGGAGGGGAAAACATCTGAAACAGACAGAGCAGAAGAAGTTGAACAGAACTTCATCGTCTCCCCCCCCCCACACAAGACGTCAAGACGAGAACATTTCAGAATATTTTCGAAAATTAATTTCCAAAAAATTTTTGAAATAGGAATTGACTAGGGCTAAAATTTCCAATGTGATCATTTTAGTGGATTTTTTAGAAAGATACAAAAAAAATAAATAAATTAAAAAAAAATTAGATATTTAAATGGCGGAAAATACATTAGGATAGGATGACAATCAAAAGGTCAGACCTTTTCGTAAAGCTTCACTATCTCATCGATGACAGTGACACTATGTAAACATCCACTGCGTGAAACTAGCATGTAATGCACACACAGCACAGAAGGAGACAAGTCACCATTCTGCGAAGGGAAAAAAAAATTTTTTTTTTCTTCTATTATTTAGATTCTAATTGGTTTCTCCTATTCGACGTGTCTGGTGGATACGCACCTTCCCTGAGTCACACATGCAAAAAAAAAAAAAAAAAATTCTAACAAATGAAAAGTGCAAGAGGAGAAAGGGGCTGTAATGTGCCTGGGGCTACAGATCTTGTCCAAACTTCCGAAAGCCATCTCTTTGGGAGGAAATTCTTTCGCCTAGGCAAATAAAGCCTGAGGTCCAAGATGCTCATTCCAATCCACGATGATCTCTAAGTCATGCAATACCTTCACCCAATGCCAAAAACCATACACATACATGTACATATAGACATACTGTAGAGAATACCACCCAGCTGCTCGCCCTGGTTCCAAACAAGTGGGACACTGTTGGAATCCAAAAGGTAATTTTTTTTTTCCTTCTCTCCCCCCCACATCCCCCCCTCCCTTCCAAGTAAACAAAAAGTACATGAAAACCTTGCAAGAAGACACCTGGGGATAAGCATTTTACTTGGTAATTACAAGAGATCAACTCTGGTCCCCTACACAGAAAGACAAGCGAGTTTTCTTCTAGATGAGTGCCAAGGCAAAAGAAGACAGCGAAAGAGAGCTGCGAGGGATGGGAAACCGTCCAGAACGACACGACTTCTTTTGCAAACACCACAAGCCAATAAAAAAAATAATAAAAGAAATTAATGAAATGGGAAAAAGAAAGAGAAAAAAGGAAGAAACAAATCCAATCACCGTGCAGAAATAATAATAAAAAAAGAAAAGAGAGAAAACAAAAAATGTCAAAAAATGCTTGCAAGCAAAAGAAAACAATGGCAACAATGTAACAAAAATAAGCTTTGCATATTTACCATGGAGTTCCAATGGCAACAACTCAGGTAACACAGAGTTTGCTATGTTTTATTATGGGTTGCTCTGATGTTGTTTTTTGTTCCTGCCGCTCAGCTAGTTGTAGGATTTTTGTTATGTTTGTATTTTTTGTTGTTGTTGTTGTTTTGTGTTTACAGCTGTTGTTTTAATTTCCACCGTGGGTTCTTACCGCACTGAAATCCAGTAAATCACTCAGTTCTTTGTCCGTCCCTAAGGCAGCCATTCGCTGTTGGTGATTCATTTTAGGAAAAGGAGACAGGCACCTAGGAACATTGGCTTGCAGTCACTAGGGCCTGTGCATCAGGAAAGGGTTAATTGCCCCCCAAAAAAAAAAAAAAAAAAAGCCAACAAAGCCTGGAAGCCTGAAAAATAGCACTATTCTGGGTACCCAATCCCAGACCCAAATAGTGCTGTTTTGGGCTGAATTCTGCTCAGCAGTGCCTGCTCTCAGTCCCCTCCCCTCCTCCCCCCCAACTTGTGCAGGGCTTGGGTGGGCATGGCTACTTACTGCTTGCAAGGGGCGAGTCTGTGCTTGCTCCTCCTCCTTCTTAGCTCCCTCCTGCCAATGATTGGTGCCAGGCTCCAGCACAAACAATAGGGGGGGAGCAAAGTGGGCCAATCCCCCCCCCCCTTCCTCTTGCAAACTTCTTAGTCACTAGGAAATGTCCAGCTCAAGTTCAGGTTTGCAATGACCTCCAGGATGCAGAAGAAGAAGATGAAGAAGAAGCGTCGGCGACGGCAGCAGCAGCAGCAAGAAGAAGAAGCAAGAGTTGAGTGTGTTGTGTCCTCTTCCCCTGGCTCAGTATGTGCTGTGTGCAGACATCAGCTAGCTGAGAGGCTGGGAGTGGAGGAGGAGGATGAGGGGGAGGTGGGAGTGGAGGAGGAAGAGGAGGAGGAGGAGAAGGGGGGGTTTGGAGAGATGATCCCCCTCTTGACTACAGCAGCAGCAGCAACCTCCTGGCTCGTCTACTAGGATGCTAGTAGCTACAAAACCCCTTCAGTTTGGCATGGCATCCCTCAACCTGCTCCTGGACTTTGCACTGCTCTTGGATAAAGGCTGCTTCTTCTAAAATTTTTGCAACATTTTAACATTTTTGCTAGATTGTTTCATCTGCTTTTCCTGGAGTTGAGATCAGATTTTGCACCACCCGGAGATTTTTTGTATTTTTTTATTTTTTTTCCCCCCATTGCCCAGTGTGGAGTATAGCTAGAATTTGAGGATTTAGAGGTCTATAAGGGCAGCGGTCATTGTCCTAGATGTAACAGCGCCGAATGTGTCACCTCTTGGGTTTTGCTTTCATTATCCGAGTTAAGATAAAGCGATGGAAGCTACAGCTCTACTAAATCTCACGCATAGGCATTGCATGGTTGATTTTAATTCTTAGCGAAGGGAGAGGGGGAGAGGACTACAACTCCCAGTTTTGCTGCACCTGGTCTGGTGTTCCTGAGCAGCTGCACAATCGTAAGCCCTTTCTAGGAAGCTGCTTCATTAACTCTTTCACGCCCGCTGGAGCCAGTTATTTGAAGTTGCTCGTAATTTTTCACACTTTTGTCTTTTTTAGTTGAGCCATGTGCAGATCACCAATGAACGAGTTAAGGCTGCAGAACATGGAATAGCATGTGTGTATGTCGTATGAACACACACCCACCCGGGCTGCTCCCCCCTCCCTTTCTATATCTTGGAGGAAGTAAGCTTAGGAGAGGGAAAAAAAAAAAAAAAAACAGCACAGCCTCTTTAAAGACACCTGCAGCAAATAAATCCTTGTTTCGAGACTGTTCGCTTAACCCTTTGCTTGCCAAAGTCTGCTGTTACATTTTTGTTTTATTTTTGGCCTCTTTTTGTCCTTTAAAAAAAAAATTTAAAAAAATCATACTTATTTCTTAGTAGACCAGCGGGACATGATGCATATCATGCACAGTGTATGGACCTTACCTAAAAATAATATCTTATTATGTACAGTAGGACAGCAGTAGAGACCTGCCCCCTGGCCCAAAATATACACATCTATATACAAGATCTAAAAAAACTGCAGCAGGTACTTCAAAAATATCGAAGGCCTATTGCAGTCCAGATAGGTTACATTGTGAAACACCGTCATTAATATACTGTACGGTTAATGGGTTTAGGTCATTGAGTTTTTCGACATCACAGAAATTATTGGTACCTGACCCCATATTTTTGAATAATGAGAAGGTTCCCAATATGAGTTTTCTCTTGAGTAACATGAGGTGTTGACATACACAGGGGTTCCTGGGTTAGGACACATTCACACTATATTATCTAGTAGATGAAAGAATTTCAAAAATTATTTTGGGTCCAATTTGGCTAAATTCGCCGCCAGATTCAATTCAGTCCAAATAAATTTGAAAGTACCCCGAAAAGTCATGTAAGGCCCTCTGAGGTCTCCTAAGACTGTATCCAACCCCTTTCAAGATCTTTAATGCCAAGACAGCATTAGAAATGTCAAAGTGACAGCGACCCACTTTGGTGGTAGATGCCTATCTCCTGAATATCAGCCAATCTTTTTGTGTTGACAGAGACTATATGAACTTGACACAGGCCGACAATATGTACCATGGCACCTATATCCTGGGAAGAGCAGCAGCAACGTTGCTAACCCTATATGTCACTAACCCTTGGCTTCAATGTTGAAACAAGGCCAAATGACTCAACGGTCCATGAAAACATAGTAACTGGGATGCCGAAAAATGGCAGCAGATGCTCTGGACTGATGAGTCAAAATTTAAAATATTTGGCTCCAGCAGAAGGCAGTTTGCCAAAGGCCTGGAGAGCGATAGAGTAATGAGTGTCTGCAGGCAACCGTGAAACATGATGGAGGTTCCTTACCAGTTTGGGGCTGGAGTTGGGGATTAGGTCAGGCTTAATAGATTCCTCAATGCTGAGAAATACAGGCAGATACTTATCCATCATGCAATACCATCAGGGGGCATTTGATTGGCTCCAAATTTATTCTGCAGCAGGACAATGACCCCAAACATACAGCCAATGTCATTAAGAACTGCAGGGTAAAGAAGAACCAGGACTTCTGGAAATCATGATATTGCCCCCACAGAGCTCTGATATCAACATCATCCAGTCTGCCTGGGATTACATGACGAGACAGAAGGATTTGAGCAAGCCTACATCCACAGAAGATCTGTAGTTAGTTCTCCAAGATGTCTGGAACCCCGATTGCCCCAAAAAAGTAATGTAAGATCCTCTGAGGTCTCCTAGGACTGTATTCAACCCCTTTTAAGATCTATAGCACCAACACAGCATTAGAAATGTCAAAGTGACAGTGACCCATTTTGGTGGCTGTTGCGTTCTTCTCTATCTTCTGACCTGTAAAATGGCGGCTGCTTTTTTTGGGTGGCTCATGCAGGACGAATCACAAAAGTTTCAGATTTGTCAAAAATTTGGGAAAATTGTAACAAATACATTTTATGTCGAATTGATTTGCTCATCTCTCAAATGTCAGCAAATCTTCTTATGTTGACGGAGACTATATGAACTTGACACAGGCCAACAATAATTACAGAACATAGGTGCCACAAGTGGTAACTGTATGCTGCTGATGGTATTGGGAAGAGCAGCCGCAACATTGCTAACTGTATATGTCGCTGTAGCCGAACCCCAAAAACTATACATATTACACACTGTATATAAGTTTAGAACAAAGTCCAATTCATTTCTATTAGTAGTTGAATTAGGTATTTAAACCTATAGAGGTACAAATGTGGAAAAGTGAGGAAAAAAACATAAAAAAAATAGAAAAGAAAAATGTGATGCCTTTCACCTCGAGAAAAATACAGATGTGACTTGGATAGAACATGAAAGTTATAGGTATTATACTTGTAAGTGCCAACAACTACTTTTCGGCATACGGTCACTAAGTCCCAAAAATACTCCAGTCATTAAGCATAAAAATAATCCTAAAAGGAGCCTATTGGCAGGAAATTCACTTGTAAACCAGGCACAATATCTTGTAGGGCTAGCTCAGCTTTTAATCCATTAGCAAATGAGCAGTTAAGTGCACTGAGGGCAGGGCTAACCCAATCTGTGCACCCTTTCTCCTCCAGGCTTCTCTGCCAGCTCCTCCCTCTCCTTCTTGATTGACAAGGTCAGATGAGATGACTAGGCAGGAATCCGAACCTGCCAAGCCTGAAGAAAAGGAAGGGGCTGGAAGAAAAAGGGGGAGGAACATTGGTGCACAGAATGGCTTGGGCAGCCCCTGATCCATTTAGCTGCCCTTTTACATACAGAGTAAAAGTGCTTTTTCACCAGAATGAAACAACAGATCTCTAAGGCTACTTTCACACTTGCGTTTTATAATTCCGGTATTGAGTTCCGTCATAGGGGCTCAATACCGGAATAAAACACTTCAGTTTTGCCCCCATTCATTGTCAATGGGGACAAAACTGAACTGAAGAGAACGGAGTGCTCCTAAAAGCATGCCATTCCGTCTTCAGACCGGAGAGCAAACTGCAGCATGCTGCAGTTTGCTCTCTGGTCCAGGCATCCGCACCAAGACGGATCCGTCATGACCCCCAATGAAAGTCAATGGGGACGGATCCGTTTGGTGTGACACAATGGTGAACGGATCCGTCCTCCATTGACTTTCAATGGAGTTCATGACTGATCCCTCACCTGCACACATACACACATACAGACATACACATAAACATACACAGACATATACACATACAAATACACATACATACTTACATGCTCCCGGCAGGTCTCCACATCGCAGGAGGAGCAGGACGGTGCGCACATAGGACGATTCCCCACAGCGCCCAGCATGTCTGTGTATGTGTGTGTGTGTCTGTGTGTATGTACTGTATGACATGTGTGGGGCTGGAGCACGGTTCCGGCCCACACATGTAGCTGCGGCAGCACAGATCCGGCGGCACCCTTCACCTGCCAGATCCGTGCTGCCGCTAGTGTGAAAGAGGCCTAAGTTAAAAGTATCATTACATTCCGCTGAGCTGAGGGTGATTTATCAAAGACCATCATTTTACGATGCCTAGAATGGAATCTATGTCAGCTTGGCACTGCCTTAAATTTCTGTCTTCCTTTTTGCCCTAAAACAGGTGCAAATGAAAATAAATGTGTTGGGTCCACTGGCCTTGCCCACTCCCCACGCCTTTTCAGAAAGTGGTGAGGGTCGTGCATTTAAAATGTTTTTTTACATCACTTGAGGGAGATGATAAATCTCCCCACTGTAAATTTCTTCATTACAGGTTTCCTTTAATAATAAACATAATATAAATAAACAAAATAATCTAAATGATAAACATAATAATACAAATACAATCTTCCATCAAGTTTCTGAAAATGTAATTGGTGATGAATGGAATCAAAACATTAAGAGCCAAAAATGACATCTTTGTGGTGAGTGAGGTGATGTAATTACTATATAATTGTATGTATAGCAGGTTTGGAGAAATAGGCTACAATGTAAAATTGGTTTAAAAAATATTACTGTTAATATTTTTTTTATTGATTAACAAAATGCAAAGTGAATGAACAAAAGAGAAATCTAAATTCAATGAATATTTTGTGTGACCTGATTTTACCTTCAAAACAACATCAATTCTTTACAAATTTGTAGGATTATATTCAGGTCTATGATTAACCAGTTATACCAAAAAGGTGATAATGGTCTTCATTTTTATATTTAGGATGAAACAAAGTCATTAACTGATACAGAAGCAGCTGTACAGGAGGCTTAAAACTGAGTGTGGAACAACCAAACTCTGCTACAAAGGTGAGGTTGTGGAATACACTTTTATGTCACAGGTCATACATCTTGTCAAGCAACAAAACACAAGGTGGTTATACTGCATCAACATGGTCTCTTCCATGCAAAGATTTCAGAGTAGACTGGGATTTCAAGATATGCTGTTCAAGCTCTTTTAAAGAAAAACAAAGAAACAGGCAATATTGAGGACTACAGACACAGTGGTCAGCCAAGGAAACCTAGTACAGCAGGTGTAAAACATGTCATGCTTACTTGTCTTTGAAATTGGAAAACCCATGTGGGAAACCAATGGGACCCATGTACACCCATCTACTGTTCGGAGAAGTCTGGCCAGAACTGGTCTTCGTGGAAGAATTGCAGCCAAAAAGCCTTGGCTTCAATGTAGAAACAAGGCCAAGTGACTCAACTGTCCATGAAAACATAGGAACTGGGGTGCAGAAAAATAGCAGCAGGCGCTCTGGACTGATGAGTCAAAATTTGAAATAGTTGGCAGTAACAGAAGGCAGTTTGCCAAAGGCCTGGAGAGCAGTATAGTAATGAGTGTCTGTGGGCAACAGTGAAGCATGATGGAGATTCCCTACCAGTTTGAGTCTGGAGTTGGAGATTTGGTCAGGCTTAATGGTGTCCTCAGTGCTGAGAAATACAGTCAGATACTTATCCATCATGCAATACCATCTGAGAGGCATTTGATTGGCTTCCAATTTATTCTGCAGCAGGACAATGACCCCAAACATACAGCCAGTGTCATTACGAACTATCATCAGCGTAAAATAGAACAAGGAGTCCTGGAAGTGATGATATGGTGGTATCAACACCACCGATTCTCCCTGGGATTACAAGAAGAGACAGAAGGATTTGAGCAAGCCTACATCCACAGAAGATCTGTGGATATTTCTTCAAGATGTCTGGAACAACCTCCTTGCCGAGGTCCTTCACAAACTGTGCGCAAGTGTGCAAGTGTACCTAGAGGAACTGATGCTGATTTGAAGGCAAAGGAGCGTTCACACCAAATATTGATTTGATTTAGATTTCTCTTTTCTTCATTCACTTTTGTAACTTGATAAAATAATCTATTAACACTGCTATTTTTTAAAGCATTCTTACTTTGCAGCATTTTTCCAAACCTGCCTAAAACCTTTGCATAGTACTGAAGATGAACTAAGAAAATTGAGAATTTTTTGTTGGCAGGTGCTAGACTATCGAATGCTTTCGATTATTGGAAAGTCACATTTACACTTACTTGTAAATGTAGAGATTCCCCAAGAACATAGTAGTCAATAAAATAGTAACAGAAATGTAAACGTAATGTAAACACAATGAAATCATTATATGTTTTCACATAATTTTATTATGCTTTTTTATTTTATGAGTTACAAAAGGAGTCTCTGGTTTGCCTGACATGAGCTAATTTGCATATTTTTTTCCCATGGAGCACTGCTTGAAAATAAGTCTTCCTATATATGCTGGTCTCTTCAATAAGAACCAGTTCTCTGCTTAAGATGATTTGATATTATTTCATTTAGGTTTTTTTTTATACCATTCAATCTGTAGGACAAAAAAACAATGTCTAAATGACAAACTCTGCCCATAGCAACCAATCACAGCGCATTTTTTAGTTTTTGAAGAGCAGAATATGAAATGAAAGCTGTGCTGTGATTGGTTGGAGTTTTTCTTTTAGACAGTTACATAAATCTCTGAAGTCTGAAATCTCAAGTGTAAAACCATAAAATGTAATTTATTTAACGAAAAAATGACAATAAAAGTGACTTATTGCCTATACACAGTAGTTACGGGCCATTAACACATTAACTCTACATTCTATATAGTCGTCACAGGTCACATAGCAAGAAATGACATCACTAGGTATGTGATATATTTTATATGTCATCACTTTTTTATTATTGTTGGTTTTTTTTTACATATTAGTCACATTGATATCACATGTCAGTTATTATTAGGAAGTTCATATTAATATTCATACATTCATAATTCCTCACAGTGTCATTATTTTATTTCTGAACTTCATTTTTTATTTTATTATTATTTATGTATTTTTTTCATTTTTTTATGTATTTATTTTATGTATAGGATTTTACTTATATAGCACCATTTTTTTTTTGCCATACCAGAAACTCCCTACTAAACTAAAAAAAAGTTTGGCTCTTTTGTTAAGATTCTAAAAATCCTTCCAAAACATATCTTTTTGGTGGCATATTAAAAAAAAATAACGTTTTTTTTTTTTTTTTTAAACTGGGTCATAGTGTAAACGATGGATCCATCACAGCTGAAGAGCCAGAGATTTACATTGCCCTTTCTGTAGGAAAAGCCACTGACACCTCTGAATTGACTGCATCCTACAATGACAGCATTGTCCTCTGCTGGAAGCTCCTTCCCCAGCAAAAGTATTTGGAAGGTCATTACATGGCAATTGCCCTGCCTGTCAGAGTCTTCAGACACTCAATCATGCTCCAAGGCCATTTGTGTCATCTGGGTGGAAGCTCATTACACAGTTCTCCTTGGCTAACTTGCAGAGGAAACAATCCACGGGGGATTCCCCATACCTTTACTTATGTCATCGGGAAGGAACTGGCCACAGATAGTATATTAATATACTACACATTAGACTGTGGCCCCCTCGCCATGTCAGCATGTTACCTCATATGGCTTTTTAATGATTTCACACCATAATGTCTATAGGTACGGGGATGAAAAAGAAGTATCACAAGTAAAAAAATAAATAAATAAAAATAAACAAACAAACAAACAAACAAAAAACACATAAAACATACAGTATTTCAGTGCCTTGTTTTAAAAAAAGAAGCAAAAAAATAAATAAATCAATCAGAATTTTTCAACCCAGTGGTTACCTGTCCCTAGATGAATATCTTGGTGGCTCAGGGGTCAGCACTGGGAATTTACAGCGCTGAAGTCTTGGGCTGGAATCTGACTAGGGATGGGACAACACCTGCATGACGTTTGTCTGGTTTCCTCCCACACTCCAAAAGCATATTGATAGATTAATCTGGAATTGTGAGCCCCAGGAGAGACAAGCACCAACCTCTCTATAATTCTGCAGAGTATGTTGACGCTATATAAATAATTAATAAAATTGCAATTAAAACAGAAATTGTTGGTGCACTGGTGATCCAGGAATTGCACCGAAAAAGAATATATATTAGATTTTTTTTTTCATTTTCAGACCATTTAACTTAATTAGGTTTGGAGGGGGGAGGGCAGCTTTAGATGCTGCTACCTCTTGAATGGTAGCAGCTAGAAACATGCAACTGGTCTTTGCTGACGGTCCAAGGTTTCAGACAATAACAGAATGACAGCAATATGTTTAGGACAGAGGAAGGTATCATTGATAGAAATCAGGATAATGTGAATGCAGCTGAAAATTAAAGTAAAAACAGGTTTTACTTGCGATTATTCCCGACTGGATTTCTATCAGTGATTTCTCCTCTGTTGCTTTAACTGTCATTTTGGTCTCTCCATTCAGGAGGTAGCAGCATCTAAAGCAGCCCTCCGCCCTCCAGTTAGCTACTTTTCACACTGCCCGAGCTGGACTCAGGCAAAACAGGTGGTTCAAGGGAATCTTCCAGCAGTTTTGACCATGTTAGTCTGGGGAGAGCAGGGCAAACATATCTTTTGTGGATCTTTTATTCTCAGGAGTACTTTGAATATGAAGTTTTATTCTGTTAGAGTCTGCTCCTGCAAGTGTCCCGGTCAGGGCTTCAATGCGCTTTTATTCTCAGGAGTAGTTTGAATATGAAGTTTTATTCTGCTAGAGTCTGCTCCTGCAAGTGTCCAGGGCAGGGCTTCAGACCCCCAATGTAAATTAGACACCAACTCAGACCCCCAATGTTAATCAGACCTAAAAAGAAAATCAACTCGCCTCTCCTGTTCCAGACTCCGTCACCACTCCTGAGATCCAGCTCCTGCTCTTCCTGCCATGCAGTCCTGTGCCCGAGATACCACAGCGTGAAGTCACAAAGCACGCCTACATCCTCACGCTGTGACAGCACAGCGTGAAGCACCAGCAGTAGAAGACTAGGGAGCAGTGAGTACACCCAGCACAAGGAGCAAAGTATTCACCGCTCCCCAGTCCTACTGTACTAATGAATGCTTCCATAATGGAAGCGCTCATTGGTATTCGCAGTTTAAGATGTACCAACATTTTCCTCGACTTTTGGGGGAAAAGAAGTGTGTCTAATAGGCCAAAAAAAAATGATACATTGTATCCGTTTTAAATTATTTTGGTTATCCTACGAATATAAAACCCTTTTGTATTAAAAAATCTGGAGGACTTTCTTCCCTTTCTTTGGTTAGCTCTTGTTAACACCTTTCACCCCTGCATAGAAAAGAATCCCCCTTTAATTTGTGACAATGTGCCAAAACGGCACCAAAGTTTTGATTCAAAATGTATCCTGCCACTTTACAAATCACTAGTCAGACCACACATGGAGGACTGTGTACAGTTCTGGGCTCCTGTGAACAAGGCAGACATAGCAGAGCTGGAGAGGGTTCAGAGGAGGGCAACTAAAGTCATAACTGGAATGGGTGGACTACAGGACCCAGAAAGATTATCAAAATTAGGCTTATTCACTTTAGAAAAAAGACGACTGAGGGGAGATCTAATAACTATGTATAAATATATCAGGGGTCAGTACAGAGATCTCTCCCATCATCTATTTATCCCCAGGACTGTGACTGTGACGAGGGGACATCCTCTGCATCTGGAGGAAAGAAGGTTTGTACACAAACATAGAAGAGGACTCTTTACGGTAAGAGCAGTGAGACTATGGAACTCTCTGCCTCAGGAGGTGGTGATGGTAAGTTCACTAAAAGAGTCCAAGAGGGGCCTCGATGTATTTCTGGAGGGTATTAATATTACAGGTTATAGTTACTAGAGAGGGGTCGTTGATCCAGGGAGTAATTCTGATTGCCTGATTGGAGTCGGGAAGGAATTTTTTTCCCTAAAGTGGGGAAAACTGGCTTCTACCTCACAGGGTTTTTTTGCCTTCCTCTGGATCAACTTGTAGGAAAACAGGCCGAACTGGATGGACAGATGTCTTTTTTTCGGCCTTATAAACTATGTTACTATGTTACTCAAAACTGGTGACAGCACCATACAGGAGAGCAAGCTGAATATTAATAGGTGTTGGCCATGCAGGTTGCACAACACAAAAACTGAAGTTGCAATTAACCCGGTGCCATGAACACACATCCACAGCAATAGCAGTCTCCTGATTGGACATTATAGCTGTCAATCACAGGGTTAGGGTTAGGGAGCTGCCTATTAGGTAGTCTTAATTTCAGTGAGAATGGAAATTTTGATTTCTCTGTCATGCCACCTACATGACCATCCCACAAGGTGCATTTGGTTTTCTTTCAACGTCAATGATATAGTGTTGTCAGAACTTTTGAAGGGTCAAAACTGTGGACCCTTACCCTTTAAATGGGACCTGTCATCTCGAAAGCACCGCTGAGTCTGCAAGTAGCATATCACAGAGCAGGAGAAGCTGAGAAGATTCATACTGTATATAGTGTTATGGGAAAAGATTCAGTAGACTTTGTAATTTATTCATTAAAAACCTCTTCTTAGGAGTCCGGTGGGTGGTCCTATCTTCATTCACAATTATCTCCGTTTGAAGGGAATGCTGTCCTTCAGTCAATAAGTAGGACCACTCACTGGACCAAATAATAAGTTCTAATAAATCATTTCCCACAAACCTATATACCTTCTGCTGATTCAGTGATGTCTGCACAAATCTGGGTCAATGGCCTAGATATAAATAGAAATATACACTCCTCAACATTGAAACTGCAACACCAAGAAGGACAAGCCGTAAGGTTATACAAATGGAGCAAGAAGACTAGAGGGGTGTTGCTAAGATCTGCAGATGAGCAAATCTTTAGGCACCTAGCTCCAATTTGTGGCATGTGGGAGGGGTATAAATGCCAGATGAAAGCAAATCTTTTTAGCCACATGAAACCTCAAAAATCGGGTCAAGTCCTGTGGGGTGATTGTGTGATGCCTCATGTCGACGTGCCAGTTATCACCACTTGTCACACGCTGAGAGGGACCTTGGTTTATCACTCTGGCAGATTGATATGCGCCTAGGCCGAGATGTCAGCACTGTTCAACGTATGTTTCAGTGGTTGGGAGAACAACGACGAACTGGAATGACTGCAAGAGGGGAATCTCTACACGGACAGATCGTCAGATTAGAAGAATAGCCCATAGGGGTCCATTCTGTACTGCAACTGAAATTGGATGTCACATCCCAAGCCTAGGGCGGCAAACATTGTCTACACAAACCATCAGAAGATGTCTGAACAACAGATGTCTAGCTACACTGTGTTCCATTTACCTCACGCCCCTGCTCTCAAACGCTATCATGGTACACATCAAGACGGCAATGAAGGGTGGAAAGAAGGTCTATCCTCTACAGCTATGAGTCAAACTTTTGTCTTGGATGCAATGATGCAATGACAGCCTGAAATTGCATGTTACATGGTCTCCAGACCAAAAGGCCTTCACAAGGGAACATCACACTGGTCCTACTCCTAGGATTATGGTGTGGGGAGACATAATGTACAGTCCCCTCTAGTCTTCATTTCAGGTACACTAACGGCTAAGTGTTACATTGATTTGATTGTGGAACCAGCGTTATGTCCCAGGAGCAGTTTTTCAATAAGACAATGCCAGGCCGTGCACTGCTCGTGCTACTGTGAGCAGCTTGTGTGGCCTAAATGAGCTACCATGGCCTGCAGCACTCCATCGAGCACTTTTGGGACATCATTGGTTGGAAATGGGAAAGGGAGATACCAGTAGCAGATCTTGATGATTTGGGTGCCCAAGTGCATTCAGCCTGGCAAAACAATCCACAAACAAACATTAATAACCTCATTGATAGCATGCCAAGGCATGTAAGTTCATTTATTTCTGCTGCTCATACTCGATACTGAAAAGATCGAGACCTTTTGAATACTTTGTTTCCATTTTCTTATCATTTGCATATCATTAACATGTCTGTCGATCCTGTGATTTCGATAACTACAAGGCTTTTTCTTCTTGGTTTTGCAATTTCAATGTTGAGGGGTGTATATAGGTTCTGTAAGGTGATGTATGTATAACCAGTATGCTGTAAACTCCTCAGCTCCCCCTAGTGGTGGTTGCAGAAAGCCAGAATGTTATATTTTAAAATTATATCTGTGCAGAAGATTTGGAACGAATTATCATTATGGAGCTTTGAAATAAGAAAATAAAATAGGAATCAGGACAGAATGTTTAAACAAAATAATACTCAAGGGTGTGCATTGACTTTGAAGGTACTATAAGTATGTTTTTTGGTCGATGCTCAGTTAAATGCATTGAACAGTAATTACATGACTTGTGCAGAAAGAGGACATATGTTTAGAAAATACTGTCTGGTTAAAAAAGAAGACATTTTCTAGAAGATAAGTCACAGAGAAAGAGCAGGATGAGCCACAGTGGCATCTAGTGGATGGAAGAATATTATTTTCCCACCATGAATCTAACGCCAAGTCCATCATTTAGGATTTCTGAGAGTTCCTCTACAAAAGACTCTACTCAAGACTGAGCTGAATGGGAGCCTGCATTTGCATTAAAATAAAAGAGGAGGGTTCTCAATGATTGAATGGTATCTGTAATTTTAACTGTAAAGATCATTTACAATGAATACAACGTAAACCTCCTGGAATGCTTAATGCAATTATCCTTCATTTATATACTGCTAACCACGTCTGCAGGACTTCACAATTAGGGGAAAAATGAAACACACATAGGGAAAGAGCACATGGGAACAAAAGCAGAGGGGAACATACCCACTGGAGCTTACAATCTACAAGAAATGAAGAAATGCAGCATGTACATATGCAATGCATCAGCCCCATATACACTTATGCATGTACAAATCTCAGAGCCATAGAGGAACCATTTACACCATGCACTGGTGTTTGAGGGGCCAAAAACCCTTCTGTCCCATGAAAAGATACTCGTGTTATAAAAGGCACACTGTAGGTGCAGCCCAGCTCTCCTGTGTGGAGTAGTATGAAGGATCTGGCAGCTCCCCTGTGTGGTGTAGTAAAGAGGATCTGTCAGCTCTCCTGTGTGGTGTAGTATAGAGGATCTGTAAGCTCTCCTGTGTGGTGTAGTATACAGGATCTGTCAGCTCTCCTGTGCGGTGTAGTATACAGGATCTGTCAGCTCTCCTGTGCGGTGTAGTATAGAGGATCTGTAAGCTCTCCTGTGTGGTGAAGTATAGAGGATCTGTCAGCTCTCCTGTGTGGTGTAGTATAGAGGATCTGTCGGCTCTCCTGTGTGGTGTAGTACAGAGGATCTGTCAGCTCTCCTGTGTGGTGTAGTACAGAGGATCTGTCAGCTCTCCTGTGTGGTGTAGTATAGAGGATCTGTCGGCTCATCGGTGTGGTGTAATATAGAGGATCTGTCAGCTCTCCTGTGTGGTATAGTATAGAGGATCTGTCGGCTCTCCTGTGTGGTGTAGTACAGAGGATCTGTCAGCTCTCCTGTGTGGTGTAGTATAGAGGACCTGTCAGCTCTCCTGTGTGGTGTAGTATAGAGGATCTGTCGGCTCTCCTGTGTGGTGTAGTATAGAGGATCTGTCGGCTCATCTGTGTGGTGTAATATAGAGGATCTGTCAGCTCTGCTGTGTGGTGTAGTATAGAGGATCTGTCAGCTCTCCTGTGTGGTGTAGTATAGAGGATCTGTCAGCTCTCCTGTGTGGTGTAGTATAGAGGATCTGTCAGCTCTCCTGTGTGGTGTAGTACAGAGGATCTGTCGGCTCTCCTGTGTGGTGTAGTATAGAGGATCTATCGGCTCTCCTGTGTGGTGTAGTATAGAGGATCTGTCAGCTCTCCTGTGTGGTGTAGTATAGAGGATCTGTCAGCTCTCCTGTGTGGTGTAGTATAGAGGATCTGTCAGCTCTCCTGTGTGGTGTAGTATAGAGGATCTGTCGGCTCTCCTGTGTGGTGTAGTATAGAGGATCTGTCAGCTCTCCTGTGTGGTGTTGTATAGAGGATCTGTCAGCTCTCCTGTGTGGTGTAGTATAGAGGATCTGTCAGCTCTCCTGTCTGGTGTAGTATAGAGGATCTGTCGGCTCTCCTGTGTGATGTAGTATAGAGGATCTGTCAGCTCTCCTGTGTGGTGTAGTACAGAGGATCTGTCGGCTCTCCGGTGTGGTGTAATATACAGGATCTGTCAGCTCTCCTGTGTGATGTAGTATAGAGGATCTGTCAGCTCTCCTGTGTGGTGTAGTATACAGGATCTGTCAGCTCTCCTGTGTGGTGTAGTATAGAGGATCTGTCGGCTCTCCTGTGTGGTGTAGTATACAGGATCTGTCAGCTCTCTTGTGTGGTATAGTATAGAGGATCTGTCAGCTGTCCTGTGTGGTGTAGTATAGAGGATCTATCGGCTCTCCTGTGTGGTGTAGTATAGAGGATCTGTCAGCTCTCCTGTGTGGTGTAGTATAGAGTATCCTGTCAGCTCTCCTGTGTGGTGTAGTATAGAGGATCTGTCAGCTCTCCTGTGTGGTGAAGTAATAGAGGACCTGTCAGCCTCCTGTGTGGTGTAGTATAGAGGATCTGTCGGCTCTCCTGTGTGGTGTAGTATAGAGGATCTGTCAGCTCTCCTGTGTGGTGTAGTATAGAGGATCTGTCAGCTCTCCTGTGTGGTGTAGTATAGAGGATCTGTCTGGCTCTCCTGTGTGGTGTAGTATAAGAGGATCTGTCAGCTCTCCTGTGTGGTGTAGTATAGAGGATCTGTCAGCTCTCCTGTGTGGTGTAGTATAGAGGATCTGTCAGCTCTCCTGTGTGGTGTAGTATAGAGGATCTGTCAGCTCTCCTGTGTGGTGTAGTATAGAGGATCTGTCGGCTCTCCTGTGTGGTGTAGTATAGAGGATCTGTCAGCTCTCCTGTGTGGTGTAGTATAGAGGATCTGTCAGCTCTCCTGTGTGGTGTAGTATAGAGGATCTGTCAGCTCTCCTGTGTGGTGTAGTATAGAGGATCTGTCAGCTCTCCTGTGTGGTGTAGTATAGAGGATCTGTCAGCTCTCCTGTGTGGTGTAGTATAGAGGATCTGTCGGCTCTCCTGTGTGGTGTAGTATAGAGGATCTGTCAGCTCTCCTGTGTGGTGTAGTATAGAGGATCTGTCAGCTCTCCTGTGTGGTGTAGTATAGAGGATCTGTCAGCTCTCCTGTGTGGTGTAGTATAGAGGATCTGTCGGCTCTCCTGTGTGGTGTAGTATAGAGGATCTGTCAGCTCTCCTGTGTGGTGTAGTATAGAGGATCTGTCAGCTCTCCTGTGTGGTGTAGTATAGAGGATCTGTCGGCTCTCCTGTGTGGTGTAGTATAGAGGATCTGTCAGCTCTCCTGTGTGGTGTAGTATAGAGGATCTGTCAGCTCTCCTGTGTGGTGTAGTATAGAGGATCTGTCAGGCTCTCCTGTGTGGTGTAGTATAGAGAGGATCTGTCAGCTCTCCTGTGTGGTGTAGTATAGAGGATCTGTCAGCTCTCCTGTGTGGGTGTAGTATAGAGGATCTGTCAGCTCTCTCTCCTGTGTGGTGTAGTATAGAGGATCTGTCAGCTCTCCTGTGTGGTGTAGTATAGAGGATCTGTCAGCTCTCCTGTGTGGTGTAGTATAGAGGATCTGTCGGCTCTCCTGTGTGGTGTAGTATAGAGGATCTGTCAGCTCTCCTTGTTGGTGTAGTAAGGATCAGCAGCCCTGTTGTAGTAAGGATCTGTCGGCTCTCCTGTGTGGTGTAGTATAGAGGATCTGTCAGCTCTCCTGTGTGTGTAGTATAGAGGATCTGTCAGCTCTCCTGTTGGTGTAGATTAGAGGATCTGTCAGCTCTCCTGTGTGGTGTAGTATAGAGGATCTGTCGGCTCTCCTGTGTGGGTGTAGTATAGAGGATCTGTCAGCTCTCCTGTGTGGTGTAGTATAGAGGACCTGTCAGCTCTCCTGTGTGGTGTAGTATAGAGGATCTGTCGCTCTCCTGTGTGGTGTAGTATAGAGATCTGTCAGCTCTCCTGTGTGGTGTAGTATAGAGGATCTGTCAGCTCTCCTGTGTGGTGTAGTATAGAGGATCTGTCGGCTCTCCTGTGTGGTGTAGTATAGAGGATCTGTCGGCTTCTTCCTGTGTGGTGTAGTATAGAGGATCTGTCAGCTCTCCTGTGTGGTGTAGTACAGAGGATCTGTCGGCTCTCCTGTGTGGTGTAGTACAGAGGATCTGTCAGCTCTCCTGTGTGGTGTAGTATAGAGGACCTGTAGCTCTCCTGTGTGGTGTAGTATAGAGGATCTGTCGGCTCATCTGTGTGGTGTAATATAGAGGATCTGTCATCTCCTGCTGTGTGGTGTAGTATAGAGGATCTGTCAGCTCTCCTGTGTGGTGTAGTATAGAGGATCTGTCGCTCTCCGTGTGTGGTCCTGAGTATAGAGGATCTGTCGGCTCTCCTGTGTGGTGTAGTATAGAGGATCTGTCAGCTCTCCTGTGTGGTGTAGTACAGAGGATCTGTCGGCTCTCCTGTGTGGTGTAGTACAGAGGATCTATCGGCTCTCCTGTGTGGTGTAGTATAGAGGATCTGTCAGCTCTCCGTGTGAGTGTAGTATAGAGGATCTGTCAGCTCTCCTGTGTGGTGTAGTATAGAGGATCTGTCAGCTCTCCTGTGTGGTGTAGTATAGAGGATCTGTCGGCTCTCCTGTGTGGTGTAGTATAGAGGATCTGTCAGCTCTCCTGTGTGGTGTAGTATAGAGGATCTGTCAGCTCTCCTGTGTGGTGTAGTATAGAGGATCTGTCAGCTCTCCTGTGTGGTGTAGTATAGAGGATCTGTCGGCTCTCCTGTGTGGTGTAGTATAGAGGATCTGTCAGCTCTCCTGTGTGGTGTAGTATAGAGGATCTGTCGGCTCTCCTGTGTGGTGTAGTATAGAGGATCTGTCAGCTCTCCTGTGTGGTGTAGTATAGAGGATCTGTCAGCTCTCCTGTGTGGTGTAGTATAGAGGATCTGTCAGCTCTCCTGTGTGGTGTAGTATAGAGGATCTGTCGGCTCTCCTGTGTGGTGTAGTATAGAGGATCTGTCAGCTCTCCTGTGTGGTGTAGTATAGAGGATCTGTCAGCTCTCCTGTGTGGTGTAGTATAGAGGATCTGTCAGCTCTCCTGTGTGGTGTAGTATAGAGGATCTGTCAGCTCTCCTGTGTGGTGTAGTATAGAGGATCTGCAGCTCTCCTGTGTGGTGTAGTATAGAGTATCTGTCAGCTCTCCTGTGTGGTGTAGTATAGAGGATCTGTAGCTCTCCTGTGTGGTGTAGTATAGAGGACTGTCAGCTCTCCTGTGTGGTGTAGTATAGAGGATCTGTCAGCTCTCCTGTGTGGTGTAGTATAGAGGATCTGTCGGCTCTCCTGTGTGGTGTAGTAAGAGGATCTGTCAGCTCTCTGTGTGGTGTAGTATAGAGGATCTGTCAGCTCTCCTGTTCGGTGTAGTGTAGAGGATCTGTCGGCTCTCCTGTGTGGTGTAGTATAGAGTATCTGTCAGTTCTCCTGTGTGGAGTAGTATAGAGGATCTGTCAGCTCTCCTGTGGTTGTAGTATAGAGGATCTGTCCGCTCTCCTGTGTGGTGTAGTATAGAGGATCTGTCAGCTCTCCTGTGTGGTGTAAGTATAGAGGATCTATCAGCTCTCCTGTGTGGTGTAGTATATAAGGATCTGTCAGCTCTCCTGTGTGGTGTAGTATAGGAGGATCTGTCGGCTCTCCTGTGTGGTGTAGTATAGAGGATCTGTTCAGCTCTCCTGTGTGGTGTAGTATAGAGGATCTGTCAGCTCTCCTGTGTGGTGTAGTATAGAGGATCTGTCAGCTCTCCTGTGTTGTGTAGTATAGAGGATCTGTCAGCTCTCCTGTGTGGTGTAGTATAGAGGATCTGTCAGCTCTCCTGTGTGGTGTAGTTAGAGGATCTGTCAGCTCTCCTGTGCAGTGTAGTATAGAAGGATCTGTCAGCTCTCCTGTGTGGTGTAGTATAGAGGATCTGTCGGCTCTCCTGTGTGATGTAGTATAGAGGATCTGTCAGCTCTCCTGTTTGGTGTAGTACAGAGGATCTGTCGGCTCTCTGGTGTGGTGTAATATACAGGATTTGTCAGCTCTCCTGTGTGGTGTAGTATACAGGATCTGTCAGCTCTCTTGTGTGGTATAGTATAGAGGATCTGTCAGCTCTCCTGTGTGGTGGTAGTCATAGAGGATCTGTCAGTCTCTCCTGTGTGGTGTAGTATAGAGGATCCTGTCAGTCTCTCCTGTGTGGTGTATAGTATAGAGGATCTGTTCAGCTCTCTTGTGTGGTATAGCATAGAGGATCTGTCAGCTCTCCTGTGTGGTGTAGCATAGGATCCTCCCTGGGGTAGTATAGAGATCTGTCGGCTCTCCTGTGTGGTGTAGTATAGAGGGATCTGTCAGCTCTCCTGTGTGGTGTAGTATAGAGGATCTGTCAGCTCTCCCTGTGCAGTGTAGTAAAGAGGATCTGTCAGCTCTCCTTTGTGGTGTAGTATAGAGGGATCTGTCAGCTCTCCTGTGTGGCTGTAGTATAGAGGATCTGTCGGCTCTCCTGGCAGTGTAGTAAAGAGGATCTGTCAGCTCTCCTGTGTGGTGTAGTATAGAGGATCTGTCAGCTCTCCTGTGTAAGTGTAGTATAGAGGATCTGTCGGCTTCCCTGTGCGGTGTAGTATAGAGGATCTGTCAGCTCTCCTGTGTGTGGTGTAGTATAGAGGATCTGTCAGCTCTCCTGTGTGGTGTAGTATAGAGGATCTGTCAGCTCTCCTGTGTGGTGTAGTATAGAGGATCTGTCAGCTCTCCTGTGTGGTGTAGTATAGAGGATCTGTCAGCTCTCCTGTGTGGTGTAGTATAGAGGATCTGTCAGCTCTCCTGTGTGGTGTAGTATAGAGGATCTGTCGCTCTCCTGTGTGGTGTAGTATAGAGGATCTGTCGCTCTCCTGTGGTGTAGTATAGAGGATCTGTCAGCTCTCCTGTGTGGTGTAGTATAGAGGATCTGTCAGCTCTCCTGTGTGGTGTAGTATAGAGGATCTGTCAGCTCTCCTGTGTGGTGTAGTATAGAGGATCTGTCAGCTCTCCTGTGTGGTGTAGTATAGAGGATCTGTCAGCTCTCCTGTGTGGTGTAGTATAGAGGATCTGTCGGCTCTCCTGTGTGGTGTAGTATAGAGGATCTGTCAGCTCTCCTGTGTGGTGTAGTATAGAGGATCTGTCAGCTCTCCTGTGTGGTGTAGTATAGAGGATCTGTCAGCTCTCCTGTGTGGTGTAGTATAGAGGATCTGTCAGCTTCCTGTGTGTGTAGTATAAGGATTGTCAGCTCCTGTGGTTAGAGGATCTGAAGGTCTCCTGTGTGGTGTAGTTTAGAGGATCTGTCAGCTCTCCTGTGCGGTGTAGTATAGAGGATCTGTCAGCTCTCCTGTGTGGTGTAGTATAGAGGATCTGTCAGCTCTCCTGTTGTGGTGTAGTATAGAGTATCTGTCAGCTCTCCTGTGTGGTGTAGTATAGAGGATCTGTCAGCTCTCCTGTGTGGTGTAGTATAGAGGACCTGTCAGCTCTCCTGTGTGGTGTAGTATAGAGGATCTGTCAGCTCTCCTGTGTGGTGTAGTATAGAGGATCTGTCGGCTCTCCTGTGTGGTGTAGTATAGAGGATCTGTCAGCTCTCCTGTGTGGTGTAGTATAGAGGATCTGTCAGCTCTCCTGTTCGGTGTAGTGTAGAGGATCTGTCGGCTCTCCTGTGTGGTGTAGTATAGAGTATCTGTCAGTTCTCCTGTGTGGAGTAGTATAGAGGATCTGTCAGCTCTCCTGTGTGATGTAGTATAGAGGATCTGTCGCTCTCCTGTGTGGTGTAGTATAGAGGATCTGTCAGCTCTCCTGTTGTTGGTGTAGTATAGAGGATCTGTCGGCTCTCCTGTGTGGTGTAGTATAGAGGATCTGTCAGCTCTCCTGTGTGGTGTAGTATAGAGGATCTGTCAGCTCTCCTGTGTGTTGTAGTATAGAGGATCTGTCAGCTCTCCTGTGTGGTGTAGTATAGAGGATCTGTCAGCTCTCCTGTGTGGTGTAGTATAGAGGATCTGTCAGCTCTCCTGTGTGGTGTAGTATAGAGGATCTGTCAGCTCTCCTGTGCAGTGTAGTATAGAGGATCTGTCAGCTCTCCTGTGTGGTGTAGTATAGAGGATCTGTCGCTCTCCTGTGTGGTGTAGTACAGAGGATCTGTCGGCTCTCTGGTGTGGTGTAAATATACAGGATCTGTCAGCTCTCCTGTGTGATGTAGTATAGAGGATCTGTCAGCTCTCTTGTGTGGTGTAGTATACAGGATCTGTCAGCTCTCCTGTGTGGTGTAGTATAGAGGATCTGTCAGCTCTCCTGTGTGGTGTAGTATAGAGGATCTGTCAGCTCTCTTGTGTGGTATAGTATAGAGGATCTGTCAGCTCTCCTGTGTGGTGTAGCATAGAGGATCTGTCAGCTCTCCTGTGTGGTGTAGTATAGAGGATCTGTCGGCTCTCTCTGTGTGGTGTAGTATAGAGGATCTGTCGCTCTCCTGTGTGGTGTAGTATAGAGGATCTTTCAGCTTTCCTGTGTGGTGTAGTATAGAGGATCTCGCTCTCCTGTGTGGGTAGTATAGAGGATCTGTCAGCTCTCCTGTGTGGTGTAGTATAGAGGATCTGTCAGCTCTCCTGTGTGGTGTAGTATAGAGGATCTGTCAGCTCTCCTGTGTGGTGTAGTATAGAGGATCTGTCAGCTCTCCTGTGTGGTGTAGTATAGAGGATCTGTCAGCTCTCCTGTGTGGTGTAGTATAGAGGATCTGTCAGCTCTCCTGTGTGGTGTAGTATAGAGGATCTGTCGGCTCTCCTGTGTGGTGTAGTATAGAGGATCTGTCGGCTCTCCTGTGTGGTGTAGTATAGAGGATCTGTCGGCTCTCCTGTGTGGTGTAGTATAGAGGATCTGTCAGCTCTCCTGTGTGGTGTAGTATAGAGGATCTGTCAGCTCTCCTGTGTGGTGTAGTATAGAGGATCTGTCAGCTCTCCTGTGTGTGGTGTAGTATAGAGGATCTGTCGCTCTCCTGTGTGGTGTAGTATAGAGGATCTGTCAGCTCTCCTGTGTGGTGTAGTATAGAGGATCTGTCGGCTCTCCTGTGTGGTGTAGTATAGAGGATCTGTCAGCTCTCCTGTGTGGTGTAGTATAGAGGATCTGTCAGCTCTCCTGTGTGGTGTAGTATAGAGGATCTGTCACTCCTTGGGGTAAGGATCTTCAGCTCTCCTGTGTGGTGTAGTATAGAGGATCTGTCGGCTCTCCTGTGTGTTGTAGTATAGAGGATCTGTCAGCTCTCCTGTGTGGTGTAGTATAGAGGATCTGTCAGCTCTCCTGTGTGGTGTAGTATAGAGGATCTGTCAGCTCTCCTGTGTGGTGTAGTATAGAGGATCTGTCAGCTCTCCTGTGTAGTGCAGTATAGAGGATCATGTCTATTTTACTAAATAATTGTATTAGCTATGGAATATCATTTCTCAAGAATAGAAGAAAAAACAGTACATTATTCCATAAATGTATTATTCCTCCTGGTAATTGATACCTGCTTTGCTCTTGTCAATATCATCTGTCTTACTCTTACCAGCACTGACAGTAATTATCTTGTTTTGGGATTGATGTAGTGTTTGAAAGCATTTGCAGTCATTGACAGCAAGCAAAGATATTTACAATTGTGTGAAATTGAGACAGAAATTGTATTAGAAAGTTGGTGAAGTTTTCACTGTGCAGTGATTAAGGTTTTAAGGTTCATTCACAGAAAACTCATATTTAAAGCCTTCCACTCTTACCGTATTTTTACCCCTCTCTTCTCTTTGCACGTGAACGAGCTCAGAATTTCCGTATTTTATTTTACCTGCAAGTATAATGCTAAGTACATAATATGTAATCAGGACTGTGTCAAACAAATGCAACAGTGTATCATTTTATCACAAAGTTCTAGTGTACACTGTAATTATAAATCTTTGTGCAGGCGGCGTGTATACCTGAGAATATGCAGCAATTATTATAAGCATAGTTTCCATGCTGTAATTTCACACTAGTCAAATAAACATTTTCGACAACCAACCTAGCATTTCAAAATAATTTATGGCACACGTAGCCCAGGATTATTGATGGCAGAACATTTAAAAGGAAGAAAACTCCCACCATTTTATTTACTTATAAGGTAAAAAGAGGTAAAAATGTGACCCCCTCCTAGAAAACACTGTTGGCACTATAGTAGGATGCAAAAATTACTCTGAAATTGCTCACTAGTGACCTTAAAAGAGGTTTCCGGGAATGAAGACATTGAAAATACTTAAATATTTTTTTTATTATAAATATATTCCCAAATACTTTTTATTAGTTATCATGACTCGTTTTGTCTAGGGAACAATCATTAGGAGAAACAAAATGGCCGCTGTCCTATTACTATACACAAAACATGTCCTGTCACACAGCAGGACAAATAACTTCAGAACACTGAGGTAAAGGGCTGCATCATCTCCCTCTCTGCTTGTCAGGGATTATGATCCTGAGGCAGCATGGTGGCTCAGTGGTTAGCACTGGTGCCTTACTGGGGTCCTGGGTTCGAATCTGACCAAGGACAGCATCTGCATGCAGTTTGTATGTTCTCCCCGTGTTTGTGTGGGTTTCCTCCGAGTTCTCCTGTTTCCTCCCACAATCCAAAGACATACTGATAGGGAACTTAGATTCTGAGCCCCATTGGGGACAGCTTGATGCTAATTTCTATAAAGAACAACTCCTGACAAAAATTTTATTCCATGTCCTGCTAGAAATGTACATGATATAATCTGTAGTGAATGTCATTTTCTTACCAGTGTCTGAATGTTTGACTTATATCATCCTGAAGTTTCTTATCTGTTTCATGTGACCAGCAATTAGACCCACCAACTCACACATAGACTTATGTGTGGACAGGAAGTCTAATTCTCTATGTATTCCTATGAGACTGAAAGTGAGGCTCCCATAGGAATGAATAGAGCAGTTACTGGCTTTCTGTCCTGGGTCAGTTGGAGGTCAGGGAGTTGGTCACATGACCCAGCTACAATAAGAGAGAGAGGTTTTTACTCACAGAAACAGTCACTGATAAGAAAATGACAATCACTACAGATTATATCATGCACCTTTCTAACAGGTCAGAGAATAAAAATTTTTGCGGGAGTTCTTTAAAGCACTGTGGAATATAGTAGCGCTATATAAGTGCATAAAATAAATAAATACTGATAAGATCTTCAGCTCAATCTCTGTAGGAATGGAGTTCACAAGGAGAGAAGTTCATGAAGGAGTGTCCATTACCACAGTCCCACATTACCACAGTCTGCTTGTCCGTCCTCTCTGTACTTCATGTCTCCTCATGGACTCCATTCCCGCAAAGATTCAGCTGAAGATCTTATCAAAAAACGGATCAGCAAAAAATATGGATGACGTCCGTGTGCATTCTGTATTTTGGCGGAACAAAACAGCTGACCCCTGTCCTATCCTTTTCCATAATGCGGACAATAATAGGACATGTTCCTTTTTTTGCGGAATGGACATGCAGACATAAGGAAATGGAATACACAGGGAGTAAGTTTTGTTTTTTGCGGACCCATTGCATTGAAATGGTTCCACATATGCTCCGCAAAAAAAAAAAACGAACGGACACGGAAAGAAAATATGTTCGTGTGCATGAGCCCTAAGGGTGATTTTTTTTATTTATATATTTTAAACCATGGCTATATATATATATATATATATATATATATAATTTTTTTTTTCATAGATGGAGCTATTATATGGCATCTGGGTAGAAATGGTATATTATCATTTTCTATACTTGTTGGAATTCAACATAATTAGTTTAATCAGACAAATTTAAAGCAATCCCCACACTCTTCCATCTAGAATGGTACCACATTTGTTCACTGTGCTACTTCTACATTTTTGCTATAAGCGCTGGGAAGTAAGTTCGCTTTTTTTGTATAACATGTGTTCTGTGATATGAACGCATTGTTATATGTGCAAATGAGGCCAAATATGTCCATGTCACAGAAAATAGTCCTTGATGCTGTGGATGTGTTGGAGTAGCTGTTAGAAAGAAAATTTATTTCCACAACCTTATTTAAATAATTATTTTACATTTTTATTTATTTTACTTTACTTTTGTTTTTTTCTGTTTTAATCTTTTTATTAATATTTTTTCATTTATTTTACTTTCTTTTTTTGTTAAATTTATTTGAATTTATTTTTGTATTTATTTTACTCTTACAATTTTTGTCCTTGTATTATTTTTATTTATTTATTATATATTTAACTCTTACTGTTTTTCTGTTATTTCAATTTGAATTTATTTTTGTACTTGTTTTACTCTTACATTTTTTTCTATGTTATTATTTTTATATTTATATATTTTTTCTTTGACTTTTACTGTGTTTTTAGTTATTTTTATCTGAATGTATGTTAATCAGGCAATTTTTTATTTTATTATTTTTATTTGCATTTACTTTTTTTTTATTTATTTTATGTTTACAAGTTTTTTCCACTGGTTTATATTTTGTTATATATATACATATATACATATATACATATATATATATATATATATATATATATATATATATATATATATATATATGTTATATATTTTATTTGCATTTATTTTATTTGTTTTACTGCTGGTTTATTTTATTTTTTATTATGTATTTATTTATATTACTTATTATTTAATTTATTATTTTCTGTATCTGGAGAAAGCAAGCATAACTTGATGTGTCCTGCCAGCATTACCATGTGTGCAGATTACAGATAATAGTGATCCATTGCCTCCTGACCATGACCTCCCAGCATTTTCCTCTCCTTGTGGAGGCCTGTGATGCCATCAAGGCCATGGCCTGAATGGAGGAAGGAAACTTCCTGCATTCGCGTTCCATTGCAGATCACAGGGCTTACTTTAGATTTTATAACCCAAAGAGATAATCTAATCCTGATCTCTTCAATGGCATGACCACATATATTTGCATTGTTAGGCATTGGGAGTTAGACCATACATGTATGTATTGTGGACATCTAGGAGTTTTAGAGGTTCTTCCATCTCAACAATTCTGTAGGAAGTATGCTGACTATGCGGATGTAGGGGTGGCCATCAATCATCTCCCATCCCTAATGTGAATAAGGTCCTCTTCAGGTGGCTTTCAGCAGCACTATCCAATGGTTACTTCCCTGGTTGCTCACTTATTCAACCAGTCTACAGACCAGTTTGTAATCTGCTAGTTGGACCCTTATTGATTTGTGACCACCAGGACTTTAAGCTTTTGTCATGAAACAATCCACAATTTGATTTCCGGAGACATTATCTCCAACTTTCACATGTTATTATTTCATCTGTCATCGCACCAATTATGATCAGATTCGGAACATCTTCCCATGAACACCCGTGTTTTAAATAGTGTAAATTGTATAAATACCGTCTAATATGCTTACTAACTAAAAACCCAAATGTATGCAGATGACGCTATTATATTTGTAGAAAAATCGCATTTGAATGACACGGAAGTCAAAATAGAATAGCAGCCGGTGATAATTCACTGTAATAAATCATTAAATACATCAGCTAATCAGATGCTGAAATTACTGTGTTCCATGCGTCTCCATTTGTATAAGGCAGTCAGAGATTTGCATAAAACCTTCAATGTCAAACATATTTTCACAGCTTTTTCATTGCTATTTTTTTCTTTGACTTTTGAGTTGTGATTTGTCATTAACATATCAAGTTTGTTAGTATTATCATAATTTTCTTTTTTTTCCATTTTAAAAGGGGTTTTCAGGAGAAAAACAAGGGCAGGGTCAGCAGTTAGCTCATTACCATCAGAGGGCAGGAATACAATGATAGGTAACATAGTAACATAGTTTATAAGGCCGAAAAAAGACATCCAGTTCGGCCTGCTATTCTGCAAGTTGATCCAGAGGAAGGCAAAAAACCCTGTGAGGTAGAAGCCAATTTTCCCCACTTTAGGGGGAAAAATTCTTTCCCAACTCCAATCAGACATCAGAATAACTCCCTGGATCAACGACCCCTCTGTAGTAACTATAACCTGTAATATTATTACCTCCAGAAATACATCCAGGCCCCTCCTGATCTCTTATAGTGAACTTACCATCACCACCTCCTCAGGCAGAGAGTTCCATAGTCTCACTGCTCTTACCGTAAAGAATCCTCTTCTACGTTTGTGTACAAACCTTCTTTCCTCCAGACGCAGAGGATGTCCCCTCGTCACAGTCACAGTCCTGGGGATAAATAGATGATGGGAGAGATCTCTGTACTGACCTCTGATATATTTATACATAGTTATTACATCTCCCCTCAGTCGTCTTTATTCTAAAGTGAATAACCCTAATTCTGATAATCTTTCTGGGACCTGTAGTCCACCCATTCCAGTTATGACTTTAGTTGCCCTCCTCTGAACCCTCTTCAGCTCTGCTATGTCTGCCTTGTTCACAGGAGCCCAGAACTGTACACAGTACAACATGTGTGGTCTGACTAGTGATTTGTAAAGTGGCAGGACTATGTTCTCATCACGGGCATCTATGCTTCTTTTGATGCAACCCATTATCTTATTGGCCTTGGCAGCAGCTGTCTGACACTGGTTTCTACAGCTTAGTTTGCTGTTCACTAAAATTCCTAGGTCCTTTTCCATGTCAGTGTTACCCAGTGTTTTACCATTTAGTATGTACACCTTTATTATAAAACTAGAGGTAGAGAATGTAAGGTAACTTACAGCAGTCCCAAGATCAGCTGTTTGTGGTTGTTCCAGCACCCAAAATTATACTGTGTACAGAGCTGGAGGCAAACAGTGCCATACCCTGTGTAGTGGTCATGCTGGGAACTGCAGTTCAGGTTACTTAAGTGAAATGGAGCTGGGCTTTAGTGCGCTGGTGCCGGAAACTACCAATATGTGGTGTCTTCTGCTTTTGTTAGTTTCTGGCGCTAATGCCGCTTGAAACAGCTGATCATAGGAATGCTGGGTGTCGGACCCCAATTGATCTGATATTGATTACCTTTTCTGAAGATAAGTCATTAATAGCTGTAGCCCAGAGAACCACTTTAAGTCCCAAATTGATTGTGACCTTCAAGGAATGCTAAACCTAGAAATGAATGTCCCCAAACATTGTCAATATTCTGCATTTTTAGCATGGTCCTGACACAAGCAGTCTTTTAATAAATGTTGCTGATTTCTTCCATCTGTGGCTGAATTAGGGGGTGAGGCTTAGCATTTGGCTTCAAAGGGGTTGGCCCATCTTATATATTGGGTGTATATTTCTAGGATATGCCCCCAATGTCTGATAGTTGCAGTTCCCACCTTTCCTATCTCTGCAGGGTGAAAGAGCTGAGTACCTGGGACACACTGAGAAGATTTCTTTATATGTTCATCAGTTTTGAATGAAGTATTAGACAAAAAGGACCAAGGTAATGAAGGATATTATTAAAAAAGTTAAAAAAGTTTTAAAAAAATATTAACGGGGTATTCCAGTTACTTAAACTTATTTTTTAACAACAGACTTCCCATGCCTTCTCCCCATCACTCCCTAATCTCACGATTTTCAACTTCATACTCGTTACTGGTACCTTTTTTTGGGACCCAGTCTGCTGTTGCCATGCTATGTTTCTTGCTGCACACCATCATGGCCGTCGCATAATCCACTGTTTCCTTGGTGCGCGTTCATGTGGATTGTAGCTCCCTCATTGGCTGACAGCAGAGTTGGGAGACGCCCATATTTCATAAGTCCTCCGCATCTCCAGATATTCACAGCGTGAAGTGTGCACAGAGGCTGGAAACATTCATGGCTTGCTGGTAGGACGCGCTCGTGAAAGCTCATTCACATGTATACCAGTGTCAGTGCTCACATACTCCTTTCCCTCCCAACAGGAAAGAACTGCGCATGATCGGCCAGTGAAAGTCATATTCCACAGGTCGTAACCATATGAACAAAGGCAAAACAAGAGCCAGGGCCACCATCTAATGTACTATTTTTTTGAGTGAACAGTGTAATATTGTTAATTATACCATATAAGACGTTTTATTATTTTGGCTAAAAGTGTAACATAAGTTAAACTTTGCATAACCGGAATACCCCTTTAAATAAAAAAATTCCAAGTACACTTTTTTTCCACTAATAAAACACTTTTTGATGGAAAAAATTTGCCAAAATAAAATCCCTTCCATATATTCTTTATTGCCTCGTCTGTAAAGACCCGAAATACACAATTATCATGTAATTAATCCTGTAAAATGAATGCCAAGAATTGCTTATTTGCCACAAAAAGTGGCAAAAGTAGTACAATGTATTAAAAAAGTGCAAAAGTTGTAAAACGTATAAAAACGATATATATTTAGTATCACTATAACCATATTGACCCAGAGAATAAAGTTATTATGTTATTTAAGACGAGAAAATTACGGAACAAAAAGAGTTAATAAAAGCTAATTAGTAAGATTTGAGCACCCCAAAATGCCGCCATTAAAAACTACAACTTGCCCCACATAAAACAACCCCTCATACGGCTATATCGATGGGAAAAAAAAGTGATAGTTCTTGGAACGTGACAATGAATTTAATAAAAACAGGCTGGTCACTAAGGGGTTAATGTTTTGTTTTGTTTTGTTTTAATGCTTTGTGCATTTGCATTTAGTGTGCCTTTAAGGGGTTAATAAGCACATCTGTAGGCCCTATTGTGTAATGCAACGGTATAATTATTCTGCTGCTGTCACATGGGTCCCAACTTTTGTAATGTTTGCATTTACTTTCACAGAATTTTAATTTCAGTTTATAAAATAACTTTGTTGTATTTTTTTCTACTATCGGTATTTTTCTAATAACTTGCCCAGGAAGAAGCATATAGTAGCAGTGAATTTTTTCAAAGTTTTCTTTTTTTTTTTACTTTGTGTGAATCAGAATACCTGAACTTTTGTATTCATTAGTCTTAATGAAATGCCAGGATCTAACAACCAGCACTTTGTCTCCGTTTTCACGAGGTTTTATTCTGACAAGACAGTAGAGTAGGTTACGTACAGGATAATCTTTGTATCATCAGGTTCCAAACCAATGGAATAGGAGATAAGGGGGAAACTCATAACGTATTATCCGTCCAGTCATTGACTCCTGACACAGGCCATCCTTTCACACAAATATGAAAGAGTCTGAACATCCCATTCATTCTATGTACCAACTAGTACAGTGGTGGTCCTTGTTATAACCCTCACATGAAAGAAGCTTTTTAACAGATATAATATTTCAATGAAACTTTTTGTTACATATAGTGTTTGCTAATTCCCAAATTAACCCTTCAATGTATTATGAGACCAGGGTACTGTTTTTTTGTTTTGTTTTGTTTTTAAAATTGTAGTTTTTCCCATGTACTTCTATGATATTTATTTATTCTTTAAATTACTGTGATTTGTATTTTATTTTTTTAGTAATGATTAGGTTAATGTTAGAGAAGAGCGAATCATTCAAAAAATTATTCGCCGAACTTTTCCTAAAATTCGTATATTCGACGAATAGATTCGTTGTATTTGTGTACAAAATATACGTTATTATGTGCTATTAGCGAACATTTGCTCACTAATAACGAACGTTCATTTACAAAATGTACGCAACTTCTTAGAAGACGTACACATGAGCGTACAAATAGCTTACGAATCACAGCGTACTTGTCTAATACGCAGGCACGTACGAGGAGAGGCCGCGGCGTGCACTCCTCAGAGGCAGAGCGAATATTCGAGACATATATATGGTAAATAGTGCAAATACATTATTATAGGTATGATATAAACATTTTAAATATCACCTACCTAGTATGCTCACAGACACGTTTAAGTCTCTTTTCTTCTGACGCTTGTCATAGAACTGGAGCAGAGTACCAAACTCAGTCGCAATTTGTAATCCACATAGGTAAAATTGTAATCCAAATGGGTAAAAAAAAACAGCAAAGGTTCCTTAAAAAACCCTCTTTCAAGGGGCTCCCCAATAACCTGAAAAGGGGGAAAAAGGGATGAGGCGCACAAATGCGCAACTTAATTTCCTGAGTTGCCTCGTCATCCTCCCGCGCTGGAGAAAGGGGAGGAACTACCAGGGAGGAGTCTGCATCGCTGAATTAAATTTGTACACAACAGCGTATAGAGTAACTACCAGGGAAAAGTCTGCATCGCTGAATTGAATTTGTACGCGATAGCGTATAGAGTAACTAAATTATACGTAGAATAGCGTATAATTTATAGGACACACTACGTAGCGAATGCGTACAAAAGCGAAGTGAATCACCTAATATTCGGATTCGCTTCACAGCTGAAAAATCCCAAGATTCGATACGAATCTACGAAGCGGCGAATAGATTCGCTTATCTCTAGTTAATGTTTAACCCTTATATATGCAAATTAAAAAATCACCCAATATATTGTTTTCACTCTATAATCAATTGTTCAAAATTCTTTAGAAATGACCACCTCTCAATTTTTTTTAAAATATGGCCTGTTTCAAAAAGGAGCCTTTCATGTTTTTGCACAAATACATTTACAAGGAGAGTCATCCCTAGATGTCGGCACTCATGCTGGTGGAATAAAAAAAAAGGTCACCAGTTCAGCGGCCTGGACAGGGGAGGGGGTTCTGCTTTGCTTGATTTGTCACCCAGATTTTCACGTCAACTTCCTGCTCTGCTACTTTGAGCCACAGGGTTACACTAAATTTTTCCCTTTTAGCTATCTGACATCCACATCTAAGGGATATTAGCTGCCACCACTTGCCATATTAGGTGGACAAGGTGCCTTAAAATTAGGTAACTTACAATTAACCACTCAAACCCACTATGCCCTCTAGCATTCACAGGGTCAATACACAGATCTACATAACACTTCTTCTAAGGTTGTGGAATCGTTTAGACCACAAGAAGGCTCTTATTAAAGTGAAGTTTTAGTATCCAAAGAACAGAACAAAATATATACAAAAAATACATGTATCAAAATGTACAAATACAATGACATACAAATACAATGCAACAAAATAACAGTTTGAAAATAAAAAGATTAAACAGAACGGAATGGAAAGTGTAACTGTCATGTTTTCATCAAAAAATCAATTTTAACATATGTTACTGCTGGTGAAGCATTATGCATAAAGTAATCTTTAGTTTCTTCACATACCACTGTTTTCCTTGAGTTTTTCCCTTAGTTGCGGCTGTTTTAACCTCTACAATATGAGGAATCTTCTCAAGATGGCTCCTCTGCCAGTTCTCTGAGGCCAAAACTGCTTTCCCTCACTTCACATACACACATGCTGTAGCCAGCTGCTTCCTGCCAGCCAATCAGATTGGATTACTGAGAGACACGCCTCCTCACTCTGAAGCCTAATGCAGGCATGCAGTGTGGAGGACCGCCCCTCTGTCTTCTGTTTATGATTAGCCAGAGACAGACAAACCATAGCAATGGTCTTTTAAGGGACCAGTGGAAAGGGACAGGAGACATTAATGAAAGCTGTCATTATAAGGTAATTACAGATCTTTTGACCTTTTATGACTCAAATTTTATGAGTTCTACTTAAACAGGACCTTTCATGGTTTTATTTTTCAGTAAGTAAATACCTTTACTGGCAGGGCACTCCCTGTTGATGCTGGCACCCGGTCCAGTTTTTGAAAATAGCGCTCCTCCGCCCCGCTATGCCCCCTGTATTTCTCCCGCTCAGTATGCTAATACTGAGCATCGGAACAGGGAGGAGGAGACGCCAGGTTTTCTCAATGGGCGTCTCCTTCTCCCTGGCTGTGCCGTGGTCCAATCACATCGGAGAGCGTCACAGCCAGGGAGAAAAAAACTCCTTGGCTGTGACGCTCTCCGATGTGATTGGATCGCGGCACAGCCAGGGAGAAGGAGACGCCCCTTGAGAAACACAGGCGTCTCCTCCTCCCTGTTCCGATGCTCAGTATTAGCATACTGAGCGGGAGAAATACAGGGGGCATAGCGGGGCGGAGGAGCGGGTGCCAGCATCAGCGGGGGGTGCCCTGCCAGTAACGGTATTTAGTTACTGAAACAAAAAACCATGAAAGGTCCTCTTTAACCATGGTTGTGGATCAAAATCTGTTCACTAAGATATACTTTCTTGTAGGCATCATAGTGACTTCACGCTACCTTCATCCAACCCGTCATAATGTTCCACAAACGCACATATCAAACATGGAGGGATTAGAGGCAGTACCTAAGGAGTTTCTTAATTACTACATCTCACAGCCCTGATTGAGGTGATGGTAACACAGGTGATGCTGGTAAATGGCCTAACTTTAAGTTATGTATTAGGTCCAGTATTTCTTTTATGAATATTCATCTGATTGGGTTTTATACCCCTTTGGCAGGTCAAGGTATCCTCAGCCCAACCTCCCAAATGACTCCAGGTCTAGGGGGTTTTGAGGACCTTTCAGATGCCAGAAAGTTTTATGAGGGGGTTATTCCTGTCTGTGTGAAGCTCTTCTGCTTCCCTGGTTTTGTTTAGACAGACCTTGTGTTCTGGTTTTGACATGACATTGACAATTTCATGGCCAGCCATTGGAACATGACATTAACAATTTCATGGCCAGCCACTACTCTGCTATCTAAAAATCATTTTGATATCTATACTACCACACAAAGCCATAGCAACAATTCAATGACATAGCAAAAAATTCAATAAAACATGCTGCACCTAAAGAGGTTGTGTGAAATAAGCAAGAATTTGGCAAAGGATGATGATTGCTAAAAATTAGGCCCAAGCAGGGCGTGTGTAAAATAACAAAATAAACATTAATTTACCTGCTCCATTACACTGTTCCAGTCCTACAGTCTTTGTTTAGGGGGCAAGGGCACTGACATCTTGTCAACAACATATGACCGATGCAGCCAGTCCCTGGAAAGGTACCATATTGAGGCCAGTGATGAAATCATATGTTGTTTGCATGACATCAGAGCTCAGGCCTGTAAACAAAAACTGGTGGAGAGGAATGGAACAGCGATGCTGGCATGGTGGCCAATAATAGAAATAGCAGTATTGGCCTGGCAGACATTAGCAAAGTGCTAATGTCAGCTGAACCTAAATAGCCTAGTGTAGTTTTAATACATGGCCCCGTTACTACAGAAAAATAATTTTAATATATGCAAATTAGCCTCTAGGAGCAGGGGGCGGGGGGTTGCTCCTGCTCCTAGAGGCTCTGTTCTCCCACTTCTGTCCACACCCTCATAAATTTGATTGACAGGGCCAGGCAGCGTTCATGTCCTCCTGCCTGCCCCTGAGTGCAGTTAAAATCTCACGCCTGTGCCGTGCCATTTAGTATTCGGCGCAGGCGTAGTTAAAGTAGGACTAGGCTGCTGCTTTGCTTACTGTGCCTGCGCCAAACACGTCACATTACACCCGGAAGAAGACACACTCTGTAGAGCGATGCCAGCCGGTGTCTTCTTCTGGGTGTACCGTGACGTATGTAGTTATGTATGTGATATGGTGTAGGATGGGAAATGGTACGGTACTCGAGGGGGCCATCCAAAGATTTCCTGTATGGGGTCCCGAAATTCTTGATGGTATCCCTGGTGTGTCATCTGTATTCCAACTACTCTGCTTGGCTGAACATTAGTTTCTAGAGCAGCTCCTACCAATGGTCCATGAAAACTATGGAACAAACATGGATGGCCATGGTTTTCACCGACCCATAGACTATAATGTGTGAGGGATAGGGCATGCTTCCGTGGTGTCACCACCTTTGTTTATGATTACATTCTACTCACTTTTGACTAAAAAACATATTTTCAATTGGCCTTTATTAAAAATATTGAGCCGTTCTGTCATAAAGGGTTAACTGCTTTTCTAGCTGTGTGACTAGTACTTTCAATTTGTGTTGGTCATCTAATAACTCTTATCTCTAAACTACTAAGAGGTCATGAACACTTATTTAGGCCACATTTTTATCAGTAAGATAGCAACTGAGCTATAATGAGTGTTTTATAATGTCAGAGAGCAGAGATAAGGAGCCCATCAGCAACCCAACTGGCGGAAAAGAGAGAAAATCTAGAGGCTGATTCTAGAGCATCTCAGCTCTGTACAGAAAAAAGACTCCATATTTTTTTAATAAAGACTAATTGAAAAATGATTTTAGCTCAATGCTGACTACATTACAATAATAAGAAAAAGTGCCCTCAAAGGTTTACATAGCCTTTATGGTCAATGCATACATAAGCGTTCTGTGAAGATCAATGGCAGCACACGTTTGCGATTCACTGACGTGTGAAAGAGGCCTTATAATTGTTTTCATGGTCTCCATGGTTATTCGGTACCCCTATGGGAACAGATTTAACTACTTTAGTGTATTTTTTCCTAGAAATGATAAGGAAATGACTTCTTTACTATTGATTAGAATATTATCCACGGCTGACTGTGATACTGACGTATGCAACGTAGACAATTGTACCAGCTGATTGTTGTGGGTCAATAAGCTCCTCTATATGAATCAAACATCATTCATAAATTCATATTCATATTTGCAAACCATTTGGGAGGAAGAAAAACTTTAGAATGGATGCGGCACGTAATTGCCAGGAACATTTCTTGTTAATGTAACATCCTACAGTATATTACAAGCCTAAATTATTCATTCAGTTTTTCCTTCATAAATTACAATTGTGTTTGGGCCAAATCCACAGCAGATGTTTGCTCATCAGTGAATATGTTAAAACACTTGGTGAAATATTTAGAAGGGATTTCTATATGTCTATTGAAGCTGTAGCCTGGCTGTCATCACCGGCTATGGATTGGATCCATGTGACAGGACACTGCATTGACTGTTTGCTTTGCACAAGACTGTCATTGTCTTGACGGGGTGGGGGTGGAGAGAATTTTACAATATCTGTACATTGTCTAAAGTTGGTGGTCAGGGGATAAAATTGCAATTATGGGATAAATTATTTATTCGGATCTTCAGGCGATACATTTTGTCCAAAATTTTCATTTGACGAAACTTTGAAATTTCTTATTGGACCATATTTTTATGGTATATGTACCAAAAATGGTTCTCATAGTAATGTAAATTTGAACTAACTTATCATTCACATAAAAAAAAAAAAAATCTACAAAATATGTGAAGTAGGTCAGGTCCCAAGTGATACTCAAAGAAAAAAACCCAAACTTCACCTATTGTCAAAACTCTTCCTTTGACTTTTATTCGGGTTTCTCTGCTGGCCTCGAGAAGTAAAAGACATTTTTCCAAAGGTCAAAGGAAATATCTTCTGGTAATAAATAAATTTAAATTTTTAAAGGAGACAGAAGGTCACCAAAAACACAAAAAGAAGTGGTACTCACATCACCAATTCCACACTATTCCAGTTTAGGTGCTTCCTTCCACTAGTCTCTACTTCCTTACTTCCTAGTCCCCCTCAACACACAGGAAATGACTGCTCAGCCAGTCACTGGCTTCCTGGTTCCACACCAGTCTCCATTTCCTTACTTCCTGGTCCCCCTCAACATGTCTGAAATGACCGCTCAGCCAATCACTAGCTTCCTGGTTCCACAATGGTCTCTACTTCCTTACTTTCTGGTCCCCCTCAACATGCACACAATGACTGCTTAGTCAATTACTGGCTTCCTGGTTCCACAATGGTCTCCTTGTCCCCATCAACACACAGGAAATGGATGGTCATCCAATCAATGTCTGAGGCAGGTCACCTCTGCAGCCAGGTATTGGCTGGGTAATCATTTCCTGTGTGTTTAAGGGGACCAGGAAATAGAGACTAACAGGGACCTGGGAAGCAGCAGCAGATGTGATACTCTCCTCACCAGTTCTCCTCTATTCAATTTCAGGTGCTTCCTGGTTTCACACTGGTCTCTACTTCCTGGTCCCCATCAACACACAGGAAATGACTGATCAGCCAATCATTGCCTGAGGCAGGTTATCTTATGAGCTGGTTATTGTCTGAGTAATCACTTTCTTTGTGTTAAGGGGGACCAGGAAGTAGAGACTAGCAGGTAGTCTATCACTTTGTTTAGTCTCTCAATAATGCTTCCACGGCCAAAACAAGAGAAGAAGCAAATGTCTGTCTATGTAGTGGATAGAAATGTAGCCATCTAATCTGTTTTTCGTCAATGGTGGTCATAGGCAGCATCAAAGTAGGAATCATAAGTGCATGTTTACATCCCTTTGATGTGACGCAAGGGGGACGTGTCACTGCTGCAGACAAGAATGATGCAGAGGCAGCGGGGTATGGCCTCCATTTGGACTCCATTTTTTCAGTGATGCATCATCTAAGGTTGTTCAGATCCTGTGGCTGGGGGGCAGATACACTGAGTTCTCGATGTAGCCTCACAGAAAGAAGTTGTAGGCTGTTAGATCTGGTGATCATGGAGCCCATCGCAACATAATTGGTGAAACGATTCAGTAGAGTTTCATTCAGGTATCGGCTAACATTAAACTGGAAATGAGGAGGAGCAACATCCTGTTCTTCACCTATCTGAGGCATAAACCATTCCTTTAGTGCAGTGGTTCTCAACTCCAGTCCTCGGGACCCACCTGCCAGTCAGGATTTAGGAATATCCCACAGAATGAATACCTGTGGTAAGTCCTGATGGATGGACGCTAATTATATCAGCTGGTCTAAACTAAGGAAATCCTGAAAACCTGACTGGCAGGTGGGTCCCGAGGACTGGAGTTGAGAACCACTGCTTTAGTGGGAATCTGTCACCAGATACTTCACCAGGCGCTCCAGCAATGTACAGCACATGCACTGAATGCACTGCCACAAGGCCAAGCATGAGTATGTCTTCACTGCCTTGACACACCATTGGTTTGAGGCACTTGCCCCTAATGATAGGGCGCAGGTCCTGCTGGGTGAAGGGGGGTCTATTAAAAAAAATCCTGGATAACCCCTTTAAAGCATTTGCGAATTGATGAATTGGAAACATCTCAAAAACAACATAAAAAACAACAAAAAAGCAAGGGATCTGCCTCACTCTGCAATTTTACCAATATATAACACGTCAAACCCCGGCACTTTTTGAGAGCGCACGTCTTATTGACTTACGGCATGTTCCCATGAGTCCTCATTTTTTGCCGTACTAATCATTGTTGATCGATCTAATGCTCTTGTCGGGAGTCATGTGAACCGAGGTTTTTATTTTAATAATTGAGCTACGAATGAAAACATTCGCTCACAAGCGGTGCCTTTCAGGTGCCATGCTTGTGCTATAACAAACCTTCAAAAATATTTAACAGCTCACGTCGAGGAAAAAGAAAAAAACACACACAAGCGGCTACAGTCATTTCAAGCAGTCGACTATGTTTTGAAAAGAACGTCCAAAGCTGAACGTTGCGTGGTGGAAACATACCAAAAAGTGCACAGGGATTACAAAAGACACCTGATAATTAACTCCAAATCAAAACAACATCTGGTTAACTGGTTCCTGATCCTCGTATAATGCTCGGCTTACATATGCTGTGATATTTTGGCATTCACACTCCAAATCTCTGGCAAAAAAAGAGAAAAATGCATACAATTTACAGATTTTTCTTCTCCGTGGCCCTCGTATAAATTCAGATTTCTAGGTCTGGCTCCACTTAATAATTAGTGTTATTATTTACATTTCTGGTTTAATGAGTGGAAGAGAGTAAATAAAAATTCAGATATTTTTGGGTTAAATTGATATTTTCAAATTGAGCTACAAAAAAGTTTACCTTAATTTTTGTAATTTTAATAGAGAATAGAATAAAAATTGAACATCCTATTTAAGGCCTTAAAGGGAACCTATATTTTTTTTATCAATTAAAACTAGATAGGGAAACATATTCCTTTTTTTCTAATCTGTTTTCATTTTCTGATTTTAGATTTTTTTTAAATTCTATACTCTGTACATGGGGGCAGTCATCTTCCCCAAACTGCTGTTAACAGCATTTAGAAATATGCTATACAGCAGCCACATGGACCGTAGGCCACAATAGACATGATATGTTCATTACCTTCTATGGGAGAGTGTTGTGGGCATGCTCTGTGACCTGTGCAGATGTCATTATGAAGGGAGGGGAAGTAGATAAACATCACCTATTGTGAATGAGGGATTATGGGTTATCTATATACAGGGGTTACCTATGCGGAGGTCATTGTGCAAGTAGGGAGTACATAGGCTGTGACAATCACCTATTGTGAATGGTGGATAGTGTTATCTACATACAGTATGTGTTACATGTTCAGAAGTCATTGTGCAGGGAGGGGAAGCAGTGGCGTACATAAAGAAGTAAGGGCCCCATAGCAAGAATCAAACCAGGCCCCCCCACACAGGACAGAAGGGTTTCCACCTAAACCCCTTTCAATGACCCTTGGGCCATTTTTCCACTGCCTCATTTACTAAAAGTTGTTCCTTTAGAGGGTAGAGTCCTGACCAAGTTTTCACCTCCGGTAGAAGAGCAGATAATCCCAACTAAGACTGAACCCCCTCTTGCCTTGGGCCCCATAGCAGTCGCAAGCAGTCGGGAAGTAGACATGCTGCAACATCCCCTATTGTAAATGGTAGATCATGCATTTCATGGCAAATCATGGCAAAAAGTTTTTTTCCCTACATTTTTTTTTCAAAAAATGGTGCAGCGAAATGTTAGTGCAATGAGTCACGTGAGTGAATAGTAAAATGTTCTACAAACAAAGATTTTTTTTTTTCATTTTTAGGGGGGGGGGCTCCAGGGCATTTTTTTTTTCCAAAATATGGCATGCTTTAGGTTTGGTGTATTTATGAGAAGTTTTTAATAAGCGTATTTATAGGACTGTTAAAAAAATATGTAATGCATATTAAAAATGGTCTTAATAAACAAAAATATGGTACCTTGTAAAAGGAAAGAAATTCATGACATTTTTTACAGGCAAAAAAAACAAACAAATAGGGAGGATGTATAAAAGGCTGTATGCCAGTTTCCTGGCACACAAGAAATCTAACATTTTTGCACAAAACACGTTTTACAACTTCTCAGTTTTACAATTTTTCTAAAAAGTGAATGAGACTTAGCAGGAGGGGGTGTGGCCTTTCAATGCCAGACATATTTACTGTAATTTACTCCAGAAACTGGTATCAATTATAATTCATAGGTGGCGTTCATTTGCTTTTCTGGCATTCAGACTGTAAGATGATACACCAAATGTATTCAGAGACCTAATAAATTTGACGCATCTTACTTTAGCGCTGTTTGTAGCTATTTAGTGTGGCAAATTTAACAAATGGTATTTTGTATATCTGTCGCCAAAAAATGGCTTCAAATTCAAACCAAACAGGCACTCCCAAAAAAGCCAAAAAGTTGGATATTTATACATAACCCCCTAAGGTTGTGTCTCCTGTTCCGTGCATTAGGGATTGCAATTTGTCGTCCCCAATGCACAGGCACTGTCCCTGTGGCTGGCGCAGACGGATGCGGACCTATTCAACTTGAATGGGTCCGTGATCCGTCCACACCGCAAAAAAATAGAACTCCGTAGTGCTTCCGTGGGGTTCCGTGCCTCCGTTCCACACCACACCATCTGAATTGCAGACCCATTAAAGTTTGCAAGCCAGAATATGGGCCTCGGCCAACAACGGTCATGTTCATGAGCCCTAAGGGCTCGTGGACGCGACCGTATGCCCTCCGAGACATATGGCCCGCTCACGGACCGTATGTCTCGGAGGGCATACGGTCACGTGCACGAGCCCTTAGGGCACAGGAGCACACAGCACGTCGGGCCGCCCGCGGGACTATTTTCCTGCACTCATATGATCTTATGCGGGCTCTAGTGACTGACTGGGGGTGAAAGAAGCCTCAGTCAGTTGCTGCAGCTCATGCTTAGCACAACGCTGCTGTCTGAGCATGAGCTACTGAAAGGGTGGACATCCCTGCAGGCACTGCGCCGGACGGAGAACAGGGAGCCAGAAAACTGAACTGTCCAGCCTAAAACTGGACGTCTGGCCACCCTAACGTCAGCCTGCCCCGAGGGTGTCCAGAAGTCCGGTTTTAGGCCAAACAGTCCGGCTTTTAGACTCCCTGTCCTCCGTCCGGCGCAGGGCCTGGATGGACACAGGGATGCCCTTTTGAACAGCTCACTCTCAAACAGCAGAACTGTGCAGTCTGAGCATGAGCTGCAGCGAGAAAGTCACCCTCACTCCCACCCCTGCAGCTGACAGAAGTTGATTTTTACCTTCATTTTTTCAATCCCCAATGTCTGCGGAGTGGGAAGGGGCGTGGCCTGACCGTGTTGGGGGTGTGGCTTAGCGGGGCATGGGGCGGGGCATTTAGGGTGGCCTAAATTACAGGTCGATGACATGGTAATTTATGAGTAAACACAGTGGGTAGCAGTGGAAGAAAACGTCTTTTATTACTACTGAATGGTAAATATGTGAAATTTACATTATATTAGGTAATGCTTGATGATGAATTAGTCTGAAACATAAGTTATATTTATGGTAACCGGAATACCCCTTTAACTGTGTCATCCACAGCGCTCTGCCCCTTTAAAGCAGACCTACAGCAGTGAAGAAAAATGGCTGGGTTGTTATGGAAACCTGGTGTGAAACTGTGTGTGTGTGTGTGGGGAGAGTAATGGCCTGCGAGCTTCTATTGGCTGAAAATGGTCATGTGACCAAGATTTAATTGGCTAATGCATTTTTTGGGAATATATCAGGAATGGTACGTCATAGAGAGCTGTGACCAGTTCTAAAACCTTTCCGGACACCTAATGTACCTGGGTGCCAAATTTTGTAATTGTAAATGCAATGGTGCAGATTCCTTTAGCGGACATACATACACACATGAACACATACACACATTCACTCAGCTTTATATATTATATGTTTTTCCTAGTGTTTTTGAAGTCTTGTGGAAAAACTGTGAGACATCTCAGAAAAAATGTCATGCTCAAATCACTGACTCTCCGAAGCAATACAAAACTCTAAACAGCCCCACAGTGCTTGTAGGTTGGATGCGTTAAAATTAAAAAAAAAGTGACAAAAAGGGCAAAAAATGTAGAACACTGTAAAAAGACTATGATCCACATTTACTAATGTGATGCAATCAGGGGCAGATTGGCCATAGACCTTACAGGGAAATTTCCCGATGGGCCAATGCCCAGGGAGCTGCCTGAGCCCTCCTCATGGCCGGCCAGTGGAAGTTTTTGGGGATGTATTTTGTGATGAACTGTGGTATTTGGCTCTGTTTGGGTGGTATTATGTGCCACAATATGGGATTGCTGGCCCCGCCTACTTGTGTTGGCCCTGCCTTCCATCAATTTGGACCCGACTACAAAGCGGGGCCACTTTTAGTATTTTTTCCAGGGCCACTTTAAGTTCCCAGTCCGCCCCTTGATGCAATCTCTTACATTTAGCCTAAAAAATCCACCACGTCTAGCTTGAAAAGGGGTGTGGGTTAGTGGGAAATGGGTGTGTCTTGGATGGAATGGAAGGTGTGGTCTAAAATGCAATGTTTTGACCAAAATTGCGCCAAAAGTTTATCACAAAAATTCCGTCCCGAATTAAGCCAACCAATAGGTGATATAATGTGAGACAAAAATATCCCAGCACCACATTCATCATCTAGCCTCAGCCCCTGTGATAAATTTGGTGCAGGTCTAGACCGCCTAGGGTATTTTATTATTAGGGTAATATTTCAAGTCATTTTTTTGAGCATCTGCTATTGGATTTATTGTTTTGTTTAGCAAATGTCAGTTCTTACTTTATCGCAATCGCCGCTCCCTTTCATTGCCCCCACTACTTACAAAGAAATGAATTTCGTGATGAAGTAATTCATCACGGAGCAAATTTTTTTTTAATATTTGGCAAAGAAACCAAATTGAATTTTTGAATCATTCGCTCATCTCTAGTTGCAAGCCAAACACTTCTTAAATTTGTTGCATTACTCCACAGACAAAACAGCTAAAAAAGACTCTACTGGCGCAAAGCCTTTATGTTTTACGCCATGTCTATGTTTACGCCATCTACAGGATTAGTGAATCTGCCCCAATGTGTGCAATAACACTCAATAAAACAAAAATAAAACAAAATTGCTGGTGAACCCACAGGATAATTGAATTTTTTGTTTACATTTATTCCCCCTAAAGTGGGGAAAATTGGCTTCTACCTCACCTGAGTTTTTTGCCTTCCTCTGGATCAACTTGCAGGGTAACAGGCCGAACTGGTTGGACAGAGGGCTTTTTTCGGCCTTATAAACTATGTTACTATGTTATATTGTTTTGATATTTTGTATCATTTTTAGGAACTCTCTTTTTGTAGCTCCGCCATGAGATACAACGCCGGCTCGACATGTAGAGAGCCTTTAACCGTGGGACATATTTCCTGCATGAATAACTTCCTAACAATCTGCTGAAGGAGTCACTTTGTATCAGGCTGAAACCCCCAACCAAAATCATTTTAATTTGCCAAGCACCTGTGAGCGAATGCAGCTGCACGGCCCTGAGAAAACAATGAGAACTGTGACAGTCCATTAATATAAAGCAGCAACTAGATTTGTTTGGGGAAGTCATTGATATAAAATTACACAAGAGTGCACAGTGGCGTTCCTGCGCCTTCCAGTCGAAGGCAAAGTGGCGCTGGAGCAGCCCGACATCACCGCCATCTAAGGATTATTCTACAGCAATGAAAAAAAATCTACTGCACGAATGGTATTCATTGAAACTTGATGCAGTTTACCCTTTAACTGCTGGATTGACTTTCCAAAAATGCATCTCAGGTGTAGAATTTTGCATATTGGGTTAGGCTTGATCTGCACCACAAGGTGTGGAGAATGACCCCTCTGGCTTTCACTGAGACTGTTGATAATTTGCACCAGACTGGGAAATGGGCAGGAAAGAAGGCAGGAAATCTGTCCCAAAGTGGGAGACTTGTGGGTGTTTCCTGGGAGTCTAGAGGGAAGTTCAGGGGCAGGACTCCAAATTTCTCAATTTATGTTGGCAATAGAGATTAGCGAATTTGTTGAAATTCGATTCAGGTCCAATTCAGCCAAATCTTTGCTCACTCTTCTCCCTCTCCCTCTCCTTCTCTCCCCTTTGTCTATCTCCTCTCTCACTTCACTCTCTATCCATTCAGATGACCTGCAATACCAGAAAGAACCCATGGACAAAATTGGCACTGGTTCCGAAAAAACCCCCAAAAACGTACGTAAGTTTAGAATCTAGGAGGGCAATACAATGTGGCCCAAAATGATGTTTCCACTATCACTTTTTTTGTTACATTTTTCCATAGGAAAAGTTGGGGCAGATTTGCGCCAGATTTGAACAATGGATCAGGCTGTACGATTAAATTGGTGCACAACTCACTTTGAGTCAAAATTTGGCACAATTTTGGAGCATGTTGTCACTTTGTAAGCGGAGTCACCTTTTCATGAAGGCATACCCCTTTCCCACTGAGCTAGATCTATGGTCGGGAGAGCCGTAATAGATTAGGGTATGGCCACAAGGTCAGGTTGTGCATGCTGTTTTGGAGCCAAAATCCAGAGTGGATCATAAAAGAAGACAAAGTGTAAAGGACAGATATGACTTTTCCTCTTTTTTGAATTCACTCCAGATTTAGGCTTCCAAAACTGAATATAGAAACCTGACCATGTGGATTTACCCTTATTCTTTTTGGTTGATTTGTTTTGCAAATAGGTCCTGAATTTTATGCTATGTTTTGCACCAGAAATGGACCAAATTCATTGACCCAGTGGGCTGACTTTGCTCATAACAGATGCTCCAGGCAGTTGTGTTCATAGAGAAGTAAGGGCCCCATAGCAAGGATCAAACCAGGCCCACCACACAGGAGACCCTTGGGCCATTTTTCCCACTGCCTTATTGGCTAAAATTTGTTCCTTTAGAGGGTAGAGTCCTGACCAAGTTTTCACCTCCAGTAGAAGAGGGGATGATCTCAACTAAGACAGGGCCCCCTCTTGCCCTGGGCCCCATTACAGTTGCATGGTCTGCTGTTATGGTAGTTACACCCCTGGCTCCAGGGGATATGTACCTTGCCGCACAACAGTTGCAAGTAGCGGCATACATTCTCCACCACGTAACAGTACAAGAAAGGGGTGGAATTTTTGAAGAAATAATGCCAGATACATATCTTCCAGGAACGCTGAGCGCACCCCGTCAACTCCCTAAAGGCAGCCATATCTACTAAGTGGACTGTACCACCAGGTGGGAGTTAAGCTTGCACACCAGTGGATTGCTGGGTGTGAAGAGTTGTTTCCTGGCTACACATTCCGTTATCGATGGTTGATGGAGCGAAGGAGGAGTCTGAACTGGAGAATCAGTAATGATGATGATGATGACAAGGATACTCTACTGCTAGAGCTGTAGTGCCAATTTTTTGTTTGAACACCACGGCTTATTTTTTTATCCTGCAGATCTTGCACATGGCAATGCTTTTATCTTCCAGCACTGTAGAGAAAAAAAGTCAGATGGGAGATACTTAAACACTCTGCAAGGCCTAAGCCAAACTTGGTTTAGGCCTGACATGTTCTGAACCTGTGCCCACAGTATCAGTGTGATTACCTGTTCCCTAGCCGAGCATAACAGAAGCAGATCTGGCCCTAGCTGTTCTTTGGGTAGGTTCAGGATCAGGACGTATGCTGTCTTTGCTGTTCTATTCCACTGCTGTCACCATTCTCCTCCTCTGATGTTACCTTTTCCTCAGCACCCTGATCCAGCTCTTAGGTCCTGTTCAATATACAATGAGCCACTTTTATCACACTGTGATATGTCATCCTGGGCTTCTTGGTCTCCTTCCCGATTTCCTCTTCTGTATGTAACCTGAGTGCCACTGTCACTACCACTGGCCCGACTGCCATTATCGTGGCTACATGTGCCACTACTTCCACCACTACAGCTATGCGTGGAGTCCCCAGCCTCCCCCTGAACCTCCTCTTCTTGGAAGTTCAAAAGCTTACTGTTCTCACTCAAGTCATCAACAGGGAGACTACTGTATATTCATGTGTTGCCTCTTCTTAGAAAAAAAGAAGGCGCCCCACTGGAAGGGGGAAGTGAAGACAGAGAGGAACAACCATAACTGACAGACTTCTCTGGGGTTGCAAGGAGGAGAAGCAGGAGGAATGCTATGACCCCTGATTCCAAGGCACGGTGTTATACTCAGGTGACATCTACATCATCCTGGTGCGATTGAGAGGAGGAGAAAGGCACAATCGAAGTTCACAATCTCATCCTCTTTGTCCCCAATCATAATGTGATGCTTATTGAGAACTCTGGCCAACTACGAGGCATGAGTCTTTTGTTTTGCACTCTTCCATTTTCAGACATTTTATTATGAGGCCTATAAATCAGAAGTCACATGTTTGGTACACAGATTACTAAATGGTAGTAGCAAAATTGCATCTGTGTTTTCTGTAATTTAAAGAAAGAGGCTACGGTCTTGTGCATGAAGCCTTAACACATGTGGATTTGGTGGGGAAATGCAGCAAAGACAATAAACCTCATAGACATGTACGTACCCTCAACCTTGCACTTTTGTCTAGAAACGCTACCCCTACGTTATTTACACCGTCCCCCGTGGAGTGACTGTGCAGTTTTTTTTTTGCAACTTTTTACAAAAGTCACAGTAATAAATCTAGAGGAAAACTCATTAACATAATTGGCTTCTACCTCACAGGGGTTTTTTTTTGCCTTCCTGTGGATCAACTTGTAGGAAAACAGGCCGAACTGGATGGACAGAGGGCTTTTTTCGGCCTTACAAACTATGTTACTATGTTATAACTAACCACAACAATCCACTTTGCAAAAGTTTTGGGATGGTAAAAAAAATTGCAAAAAGTTGCACAAAACAGCACTCGTGCCAGGATTTGCATCTTTTCTACATTAGAAAACAGGTGTAGAGCTTTGATAAACTACCTCGTTGGTGTTTCAGATTTTATGTTTTTCCGGATTTTGCATTTTGTATTCATCCAAATAAAGTGACTTTTTGACTTTTTTGTTCCTTAAGTATTGAATATGGGGCAACTGCTTAATTGTAGGTGTGGTTATTTTCCATAGTCTGGTTCTTTCATCGTTCTCTATAGATAGGCTATGTTTAGACTCGGACTTTGTGGACTCTTTTAGGTTATTTTTGGTGTTTTTTTGTACATATAGTCATCCACACTGGCATAGACAGTAGCACACCTTGAATATTTGCTGGGGCATGATGAGTGAAGTCAGGGTCTCATACCCAGTCATTTGCTCCATTTTTGGCTATTTTAAAGGGCGTTATCTTTGTGCCTTTAATAACACAGTATAGGTTAAATGAAACATGAAAAAGGGATGTACAGAAAAATTGAGATAACTTTTCGCTCACTGAAGTGGAACCCAGCAGATGTAACAGCGCACTGTAATCGCTGTCTGTTTCCTGTCAGACTGATTAAGTTGCATTGTCCCTGTTCCAAGTGTAGGAATCAGAGGTGTCCCATGGGGCACACAGCGTGTGACAACCGGCTTAGACAGTCAGATACTTCACCGCAAACTCTCTCGGCTTCCTTTAACCAGGAGTAAACACCTATAATAAATGGTGGCGCCTCATTTGCTGTATTCCTAAAATAATGGAGTAAAATGAGGGGGCAAAGGAAATCGGTGCTTGAAGTCTAAATGATAGAAAATTTTTTAATTTTTTAAGTAAATCTATTTTTAATATTTTATCTTATAGAATTATAGCAATCAACCAAAACATTAGAATTGTCTGTATCATACTGTGTACTGCGCAGCTGCACAGCTATGAACCATGCTGTGATGTCCTGTGTGATCTGACATCTTTCAATCCTATGCTGTGAGCCCCTGAGGAGCCGCTGCAGAGGATGGGAGTGATAGTGGCTAATGATAGAGGATGAGATGTTATGTCATGGTGTCATAGCTCAGGCCGTCACCCCCTGGTGTTCGATGCAGTGAAAAAGGTGATGATGAAAGGAACTAGGCAAAGATTGTAGAACAAAGAACTTCTTCCTTTAGTGTGTGCAATACACAGATAGCAGCGTATTCATCAGCAGTTCATACAAAGTGCAATTCTCTCCTCCCAGATGGTTAGGTATAGTGGCTTGCAATGCGGCAAAGATGATCCCCAAAAACTTGCTAACTCTGGTTTCCCTACGGCTTTACTCTGGCACCTGTGAGTGTAGGTGTACACTGAATGATGCAGGCTTCTAGCTATGCCTAGCCTAAACTCTGGTGATGGTGTCTGAACTTGTTATCCACCACTTTGCAGCAAAGTCTTGATAGCTCGGTTACTTGATCACTCTGCTGACTCTGCTATGCCATAGCTTGCAATTTCTCTGTGGCCTAGGACCTTAGGACCCTTGCAGTCTCCTTGGGGCAATTATGTCTTCCTAGATGAGCCGCCTCTCTGGTCCACATGGCCTGGAGGAGCTGGAGATGGATCGCATGCTCCTTCACTTCTCACTCTACATTTATAGTCTTACTCTACCTAGTTCAGCCCGACCTTTGGCGGGAAGCTGGACCAGTCCACTCCTACCAAGAGGGGAGGAACGAAATGGTAAGTTCCATTCCTGTTATCAAACATTGCAAACCCTACCCCATCTGCTGGTGAACGAAGTGTATTGCGTGTCATTACACTCACATTGCATGTAAAACAGTAAACAAATGCAGATATCTTACTAGTACCCAAGTCTGGAGTACTACATATAGCAAGCAGGAACTTTTTTTTAAGTAATTTACTCTACAGTAGCTCTTTTGAAGGTCCAGACCAGATGGACTACCCTTTGTTGTCCACACTGAAAATGATTTATAGAAGAATATTGGAGAAGGGAGAGTGCAGGCAGAGTGCAGTGAGTGTAGGGATACTGCAAGCAGAATGTAGGGAGAATGCAGGGAGAGTGCAGGGAGAATGTAGGGAGAATAATTCTGTGTCAGTTTTATTTATTTCTTCCTACATTTACTTATTCTTAAATCCGCCTTAAATGTAATTCAGTACCAAAAAGATGGAAGCCTGTATTATTCAGGTGCCAGCATGCCAACCAATACCATCCTTATGGAGGCCACGTCTTAATGATGACCATCCTCATCTTTTGCTGACTTTACTTCTTCCAAATCATCCTTCAAAGTCTCCATGTCCTAGAAAAGTCAGCAAGATGCAGAGAGAGGAGGAGCTGGATGTGTCAGCGCTATATAATTGAGTAAAATAAAAAGAAAATTAAGTAGTTGATTACTATGTTTTTTTTAGCAGATCTGCTCATGTAGTCGTTCACTTCATCTACAATTTCCACATGCTTTTTCTTTTTTCAATTTGGTTTGTTTCCATCCTGTATGTAGCACTTCCTGTTGCTGTGTCCAACCAAACCCATGATGCACTTCTCCTTCCTCTGCTACAGCTCCAGCCCCGCCCCTTACACCACCCTGCTAGTTTATAGCCCCTCCCACCCAACAATTTACATAGGCAGTCCCCTATCACTGCTCCGCCCATGGACAAAACATCACATGAAATGAGACATGGATGCACTGACATGGTCATGTGACCACAGCCTAGAGCGGGAGATAAGAGCCGTAAAGGTAAAAGGCATACATCACAAAATTACAGCGACCTTCATAAAGGATTATTTTATAGGATGTTAATGCAAACTGGAAAACCCCTTTAAGGTCCACTTTACCCATCACCATTTTAAGGCATTTGTATGCAAAAAGCATTGTGGATGAAGCAACATTTGAAAATATACACATAAAACTGTAAGTGTCTTAAAAAAATAAAATAAATAAATAAATAAATAAATAAGATAACAGCCAGCAATCGGTATATAAGTGGCAATCCCGTTTTTACATCACTAATGTATTCATGATTAAAATAGTTTGATTACATAAAAAATACAGTAAATTTAATTAAGTGCTGATAAGTCGCAGGTATTCAAAGCGGAATACGAAATTCCACTTGGAAATGGAAATCGTGTTCGTTAAAATAAAAAATTCAGACAATTATTGCCGAAATATAAAATCATATTATTTGCTATCGGTTTGGATTCTGACTTTTGATTAAATTCATTTGAAACAGGATTATTGAAATATTTCTATCTTTTGACTCTATTCGCAAAGGCGCTATGTAAGGATGTCGTGGTCAAAACACTTTTCTTATGGTCACAAACAGGGGCGGTGAGCTGAAGGTGCCTGGTCCCGCCCCTTTAAAGGGGTTGTACATGGCGTATTCTTTCAGTTATAGCGCCATACTTGTCCATACGCTGTGTCGGGTATTACAGCTCAGCTCCATTAAAAGGAATGCAGATGAGCTGTGATACTACATACAACCTGTAGATATGTGTGGCACAATTTTTGGAAGAAACCAAGCAGGTTTCTTTTTTCCCCCTTTTCTACGTAACCAAAAAAAATTAAAGGAAAACAAACTCTTCCAAGCAGGAAGCTTGTCTGGGATCATCATTGGAACTCCTGCAGTATTGGTCTGCAACAAAAGCCTATATTATACTCTAGAATTGCATTCATAATTCTGTAGCTTCAGAGTTGAAATTTCCTAGCTGTCCCTTTTTTGTGCACTAGTGCACTAGCAGGATAGTGAGTACAGGATGTAACTCAGGATCAGTAGAGGATAAGTAATGTATGCACACAGTGACTGCACCAGCAGAATAGTGAGTGCAGCTCTGGAGTATAATACAGGATGTAACTCAGGATCAGTACAGGATAAGTAATGTATGTACACAGTGACTCCAACAGCAGAATAGTGAGTGCAGCTCTGGAGTATAATACAGGATGTAACTCAGGATCAGTACAGGATAAGTAATGTATGTACACAGTGACTGCACCAGCAGAATAGTGAGTGCAGCTCTGGACCAGGTGTCTGTGAGCTGCAATCATCTGTGGGTGTGGTCGTCTGTGGCTGTGCGTGTTGCTGCTCCTGAGCTGTTTGGAGAAACATCTATCCACCTGAGGCCTACTCTTTCCTCCCCAGGGAGAGAGTGGGTTCTCAGGCATGAGCGAGGGAAGCTAGCCCCAGGCTCCTGTTCCCAGCGGCAGGCCATCGGGGGATAGGAGGAGCCAGCGTTTGGCCTGTATGGAGGACTCAGGGGTAAGAAGATCTGGCAGGAGTCGCAGCAATGTGGCTTCTGTCTCCCCTGAGTCTATGGACAGCAGGAAGAGCCGCAAGGCTGAGTCCAGGAAAACAGACCCAAGTACCAGCTCAGCTGAGAGTGGCCCTTCCGGAGCCCAACGAAAGCAGAGTGCTCACGGAGGTGAGGCAGATCTTGAGGAGGAAGGCTGGGGCGTACTGAGGGCCCGGGAGTCCATTTCCACCTACGGCTCCCAGGTCATGAGCCACCTCCGTGAGTATGAGGACGCGAGCAAGACCTTGAGGAGGCTCCGGGAGGAGCTGCGAGGACTGAGGGCCTGTATCGAAACGGCCCCCAGGAGAAAGAAGCCAGGGCTGCAGAGCCAAATCAAGCAGCTCCAAGCTGAAATTGGAGAATTAGAGGAAAGAAGCACTGTGCTGAGGGAAAAGAGTGGCCCGTTCAAGGAGAAGCTCCTAAACGAGGAGCGTTTCCAGAGGATGGCGGAAGAGAAGCAGAGAAAGCTGATGGGGCTGCAGCCTGACAGCCAGGTGGAGGAAGACCAGGCAGTGGAGGAGGATGGTGATGGTGACCAGCAAGATCCACCTGGCAGCCTGCAGGAGCAGGTTCCATACAGTGGGCCCCCTGCACGCCAAGCAGCCATGTCACCCAGCTGCGGCTCGGGGGATGAGTACGAGACCTGTAGCCCGGGAGGGGCCCTCATGGAGGAGATCCAGCTCCTGGAGTCCCCAGTGCGTTTCCAGGACTCGTGCTTTGGTGATGAACTGCCACCGGAGACGCCTGGGGGAGGAAAAACTAAAAAGGCTAAGGAGACCAAGCCCCAGGAGCAGGTACGATTTGTATACACCCCCCTCCCTGGGACCCCCGGGTCGTCCACAGGGCCGGCTCACTGTATTAGCCCCTCTTCTCAGCCCAGCCCGTGTCCTGCAGTGGACTCGGTGCAGGAGAGAGGGGAGAGCAAGGTATCCAATATGGCGGGGAGCTCTGTCTCTGTTTGCAGTAATGGGGATGGAGCTGGTGCGGTACTGGCTGAAAAGCCGGACAGGAAGGTTGCGGTGGGCGTAAAAAAGATAGGCTCTGGTGCTGGTGTTTGCTCCCTATCAGGAGGGGGGGGGCAGCTCAGCGCCAGAGTCGGCTGCGCGAGCTCCGGTGGCTCCGATCGCTGATGACGCTCTTCCCTCAGGGCAGCAGAGGCATGAAGGGGCTACCGGGGCTTTGACGGTTTCGCCTCCCACAAAAGACAAGGACTGGGACTAAAACCATTGTTTTGCATCGGCGCTGCTGGTCCAGATGAGCGGCGCCATGAAAAAACAGACCAGCAGCATATGGATTTGGATCAGCGGCGCCCGGTAATAGATCAGCGGTGCCCAAAATTTGTGAAAAATGGTACTGATTAGAGATGAGCGAGTAGTGTTCGATCGAGCCGGTATTCGATCGAATACTACGATATTCGGCATACTCGATTTCAATCGAGTATAACGGCGATGGCGCACTTAGAATTCGTTTCCCCTCCCACCTTCCCTGGCGCTCTTTTTCCACCAATCAACATGCAGGGGGGGTATGACAGGCACGCTGAGCACGCTGGCAGCGCGAAAACAGCGTCTACATGGATTGGCTGGAAAAACCATGTGACCTCGAATATTAAAAACTCAGCTCTTCCTGCTCGTACGCATATGCTGCGTGAACTTAGTCAGGGACAGAGGCTGGAGAAGGGACAGATAGGTTTTAGCTGTTGGACAGGCAGGAGCGTGATTAAAAGCCCTTATCAGGGCTACTACAGTGGACTTCAGTGATAGCTTTACTACAATATAGACTTTACAGAGAACGGCTGCTGTATTCAGGGATAGCTGCTGGAGTAGGGACAGAGAGAGGCATTAGTGGTGTATTAGGTGCTCTGCTACATACCAAACTATATTTGGCACTACTGTTCAGCGTTCTTTTAGGCTGAACAACCCTGTTATATAACTAGTGTGTATATGCACCATCTGATCTGGCAGTATACGGCTGTGAATTTTATTTTATTTTTTTAAATACAGTTTATTTGGCTCTAGTGTTCTGGGTTCTGTGTGCCTGCAATACCCTTTTGTATACCAGGTGTAAATACCCACCGTCTGTTCAGTTACTACACGGCTGTGTACTTTGAAATATACAATATCTAGGCCATTTAATAGGCCACTGTACTGTGCGTTCTCTTGTTAAATTATCTCACATACCTGGTGTAAATACCCACCGTCTGTTCAGTTACTACACGGCTGTGTACTTTGAAATATACAATATCTAGGCCATTTAATAGGCCACTGTACTGTGCGTTTTCTTGTTAAATTATCTCACATACCTGGTGTAAATACCCACCGTCTGTTCAGTTACTACACGGCTGTGTACTTTGAAATATACAATATCTAGGCATTTTAATAGGCCACTGTACTGTGCGTTCTCTTGTTAAATTATCTCACATACCTGGTGTAAATACCCACCGTCTGTTCAGTTACTACACGGCTGTGTACTTTGAAATATACAATATCTAGGCCATTTAATAGGCCACTGTACTGTGCGTTCTCTTGTTAAATTATCTCACATACCTGGTGTAAATACCCACCGTCTGTTCAGTTACTACACGGCTGTGTACTTTGAAATATACAATATCTAGGCCATTTAATAGGCCACTGTACTGTGCGTTTTCTTGTTAAATTATCTCACATACCTGGTGTAAATACCCACCGTCTGTTCAGTTACTACACGGCTGTGTACTTTGAAATATACAATATCTAGGCATTTTAATAGGCCACTGTACTGTGCGTTCTCTTGTTAAATTATCTCACATACCTGGTGTAAATACCCACCGTCTGTTCAGTTACTACACGGCTGTGTACTTTGAAATATACAATATCTAGGCCATTTAATAGGCCACTGTACTGTGCGTTCTCTTGTTAAATTATCTCACATACCTGGTGTAAATACCCACCGTCTGTTCAGTTACTACACGGCTGTGTACTTTGAAATATACAATATCTAGGCCATTTAATAGGCCACTGTACTGTGCGTTTTCTTGTTAAATTATCTCACATACCTGGTGTAAATACCCACCGTCTGTTCAGTTACTACACGGCTGTGTACTTTGAAATATACAATATCTAGGCCATTTAATAGGCCACTGTACTGTGCGTTCTCTTGTTAAATTATCTCACATACCTGGTGTAAATACCCACCGTCTGTTCAGTTACTACACGGCTGTGTACTTTGAAATATACAATATCTAGGCCATTTAATAGGCCACTGTACTGTGCGTTTTCTTGTTAAATTATCTCACATACCTGGTGTAAATACCCACCGTCTGTTCAGTTACTACACGGCTGTGTACTTTGAAATATACAATATCTAGGCCATTTAATAGGCCACTGTACTGTGCGTTCTCTTGTTAAATTATCTCACATACCTGGTGTAAATACCCACCGTCTGTTCAGTTACTACACGGCTGTGTACTTTGAAATATACAATATCTAGGCCATTTAATAGGCCACTGTACTGTGCGTTCTCTTGTTAAATTATCTCACATACCTGGTGTAAATACCCACCGTCTGTTCAGTTACTACACGGCTGTGTACTTTGAAATATACAATATCTAGGCCATTTAATAGGCCACTGTACTGTGCGTTCTCTTGTTAAATTATCTCACATACCTGGTGTAAATACCCACCGTCTGTTCAGTTACTACACGGCTGTGTACTTTGAAATATACAATATCTAGGCCATTTAATAGGCCCACTGTACTGTGCGTTCTCTTGTTAAATTATCTCACATACCTGGTGTAAATACCCACCGTCTGTTCAGTTACTACACGGCTGTGTACTTTGAAATATACAATATCTAGGCCATTTAATAGGCCACTGTACTGTGCGTTCTCTTGTTAAATTATCTCACATACCTGGTGTAAATACCCACCGTCTGTTCAGTTACTACACGGCTGTGTACTTTGAAATATACAATATCTAGGCCATTTTAATAGGCCACTGTACTGTGCGTTCTCTTGTTAAATTATCTCACATACCTGGTGTAAATACCCACCGTCTGTTCAGTTACTACACGGCTGTGTACTTTGAAATATACAATATCTAGGCATTTTAATAGGCCACTGTACTGTGCGTTCTCTTGTTAAATTATCTCACATACCTTGGTGTAAATACCCACCGTCTGTTCTGTTACTACACGGCTGTGTACTTTGAAATATACAATATCTAGGCCATTTAATAGGCCACTGTACTGTGCGTTCTCTTGTTAAATTATCTCACATACCTGGTGTAAATACCCACCGTCTGTTCAGTTACTACACGGCTGTGTACTTTGAAATATACAATATCTAGGCCATTTAATAGGCCACTGTACTGTGCGTTCTCTTGTTAAATTATCTCACATACCTGGTGTAAATACCCACCGTCTGTTCAGTTACTACACGGCTGTGTACTTTGAAATATACAATATCTAGGCATTTTAATAGGCCACTGTACTGTGCGTTCTCTTGTTAAATTATCTCACATACCTGGTGTAAATACCCACCGTCTGTTCAGTTACTACACGGCTGTGTACTTTGAAATATACAATATCTAGGCCATTTAATAGGCTACTGTACTGTGCGTTCTCTTGTTAAATTATCTCACATACCTGGTGTAAATACCCACCGTCTGTTCAGTTACTACACGGCTGTGTACTTTGAAATATACAATATCTAGGCCATTTAATAGGCCACTGTACTGTGCGTTTTCTTGTTAAATTATCTCACATACCTGGTGTAAATACCCACCGTCTGTTCAGTTACTACACGGCTGTGTACTTTGAAATATACAATATCTAGGCATTTTAATAGGCCACTGTACTGTGCGTTCTCTTGTTAAATTATCTCACATACCTGGTGTAAATACCCACCGTCTGTTCAGTTACTACACGGCTGTGTACTTTGAAATATACAATATCTAGGCCATTTAATAGGCCACTGTACTGTGCGTTCTCTTGTTAAATTATCTCACATACCTGGTGTAAATACCCACCGTCTGTTCAGTTACTACACGGCTGTGTACTTTGAAATATACAATATCTAGGCCATTTAATAGGCCACTGTACTGTGCGTTTTCTTGTTAAATTATCTCACATACCTGGTGTAAATACCCACCGTCTGTTCAGTTACTACACGGCTGTGTACTTTGAAATATACAATATCTAGGCCATTTAATAGGCCACTGTACTGTGCGTTCTCTTGTTAAATTATCTCACATACCTGGTGTAAATACCCACCGTCTGTTCAGTTACTACACGGCTGTGTACTTTGAAATATACAATATCTAGGCCATTTAATAGGCCACTGTACTGTGCGTTTTCTTGTTAAATTATCTCACATACCTGGTGTAAATACCCACCGTCTGTTCAGTTACTACACGGCTGTGTACTTTGAAATATACAATATCTAGGCATTTTAATAGGCCACTGTACTGTGCGTTCTCTTGTTAAATTATCTCACATACCTGGTGTAAATACCCACCGTCTGTTCAGTTACTACACGGCTGTGTACTTTGAAATATACAATATCTAGGCATTTTAATAGGCCACTGTACTGTGCGTTCTCTTGTTAAATTATCTCACATACCTGGTGTAAATACCCACCGTCTGTTCAGTTACTACACGGCTGTGTACTTTGAAATATACAATATCTAGGCCATTTAATAGGCCACTGTACTGTGCGTTTTCTTGTTAAATTATCTCACATACCTGGTGTAAATACCCACCGTCTGTTCAGTTACTACACGGCTGTGTACTTTGAAATATACAATATCTAGGCCATTTAATAGGCCACTGTACTGTGCGTTCTCTTGTTAATTATCTCACATACCTGGTGTAAATACCCACCGTCTGTTCAGTTACTACACGGCTGTGTACTTTGAAATATACAATATCTAGGCCATTTAATAGGCCACTGTACTGTGCGTTCTCTTGCTAAATTATCTCACATACCTGGTGTAAATACCCACCGTCTGTTCAGTTACTACACGGGCTGTGTACTTTGAAATATACAATATCTAGGCCATTTAATAGGCCACTGTACTGTGCGTTCTCTTGTTAAATTATCTCACATACCTGGTGTAAATACCCACCGTCTGTTCAGTTACTACACGGCTGTGTACTTTGAAATATACAATATCTAGGCCATTTAATAGGCCACTGTACTGTGCGTTCTCTTGTTAAATTATCTCACATACCTGGTGTAAATACCCACCGTCTGTTCAGTTACTACACGGCTGTGTACTTTGAAATATACAATATCTAGGCATTTAATAGGCCACTGTACTGTGCGTTCTCTTGTTAAATTATCTCACATACCTGGTGTAAATACCCACCGTCTGTTCAGTTACTACACGGCTGTGTACTTTGAAATATACAATATCTAGGCCATTTAATAGGCCACTGTACTGTGCGTTCTCTTGTTAAATTATCTCACATACCTGGTGTAAATACCCACCGTCTGTTCAGTTACTACACGGCTGTGTACTTTGAAATATACAATATCTAGGCCATTTAATAGGCCACTGTACTGTGCGTTCTCTTGTTAAATTATCTCACATACCTGGTGTAAATACCCACCGTCTGTTCAGTTACTACACGGCTGTGTACTTTGAAATATACAATATCTAGGCCATTTAATAGGCCACTGTACTGTGCGTTCTCTTGTTAAATTATCTCACATACCTGGTGTAAATACCCACCGTCTGTCAGTTACTACACGGCTGTGTACTTTGAAATATACAATATCTAGGCCATTTAATAGGCCACTGTACTGTGCGTTCTCTTGTTAAATTATCTCACATACCTGGTGTAAATACCCACCGTCTGTTCAGTTACTACACGGCTGTGTACTTTGAAATATACAATATCTAGGCCATTTAATAGGCCACTGTACTGTGCGTTCTCTTGTTAAATTATCTCACATACCTGGTGTAAATACCCACCGTCTGTTCAGTTACTACACGGCTGTGTACTTTGAAATATACAATATCTAGGCCATTTAATAGGCCACTGTACTGTGCGTTCTCTTGTTAAATTATCTCACATACCTGGTGTAAATACCCACCGTCTGTTCAGTTACTACACGGCTGTGTACTTTGAAATATACAATATCTAGGCATTTAATAGGCCACTGTACTGTGCGTTCTCTTGTTAAATTATCTCACATACCTGGTGTAAATACCCACCGTCTGTTCAGTTACTACACGGCTGTGTACTTTGAAATATACAATATCTAGGCCATTTAATAGGCCACTGTACTGTGCGTTCTCTTGTTAAATTATCTCACATACCTGGTGTAAATACCCACCGTCTGTTCAGTTACTACACGGCTGTGTACTTTGAAATATACAATATCTAGGCATTTTAATAGGCCACTGTACTGTGCGTTCTCTTGTTAAATTATCTCACATACCTGGTGTAATACCCACCGTCTGTTCTGTTACTACACGGCTGTGTACTTTGAAATATACAATATCTAGGCCATTTAATAGGCCACTGTACTGTGCGTTCTCTTGCTAAATTATTTCACATACCTAATTATATACCCAAATATTGTATTTGCAACAAAAAAAAAATAAAAATGCGGAGGGGGGCTAGCGGAATAGGACGTGGACGTGGACGAGGACAGGGGCGCGGAAATGCTGTTGGGGCCTTGTTGAAGCCAGTGGGGATACAATGTGTGCTGGTGAGGATCAGCCAGGATCCCGCTCATCCAGAATCCCTGCCTTTATGGGACAGTTAAGCAGGGGGCGGGTTACACCGCTGTTGAGGCCTGAGCAGGTTGAACAGGTGGTGCAATGGATAGCCGATAGCGCTTCCACACAGTTGTCCACCAGCCAGTCATCCACACAGTCTCACTCTGACCCCTCCTTCCTCCACACCTGGCCAACAGAGTCATCCCACCCTTGACCCCTCCCAGGAGCTCTTTTCGGGTCCTTTTTCAGATGTGCCGGAAGAATCCCAGGAGCTAGCAGAGGAATTTGTTTGTAGTGATGCCCCAAACACTGGAGTTTTCGCCATCTCCTGCTGATGTGGACCCTGAGCCAGCATCTGTTATCATGAGCGTGATGATGATGAGACGCAGTTGCCATCAAGGGAGGCTGTTGGAATGTCCAGTGGGCAGGAGGAGGAGCAGAGTGAGGAAGAGGAGGTGGTGGATGACGAAATGACCGACCCCACTTGGCCAGGGGTGATGTCCAGCGAGGAAGCAGTGGAGAGGTGGTGGTCTGCGCAGCACCGAAAAAGGCAGCAAGAGGCAGAGGGATGTCCACAGGCAGAGGGATGTCCACAGGCAGAGGATGTCCACAGGCAGAGGCATGTCCACAGGCAGAGGATGTCCACAGGCAGGGGATGGCCAACAGGCAGGAGGGATGGGCCACAGGCAGAGGACAGTTCAGACAGAGAGTGAGGCCACAGCCAGCAGGGCCGAAGCTGTTCCCGCCAAGCGGCCAGTCGTGCGAAGCTCCCCCATCGAGGCCCTCGTACTTCTGTGGTGTGGAGATATTTTAATGTTTGGTGCGGATGACAAACTGAGCGCGGTTTGCACACTCTGCCACTCAAAACTGAGTAGGGGCTCTGAGAAGAGCAATCTGACCACCTCAGGCATGCGGCGTCACTTGGAATTCAAGCACTGGGCTGAGTGGGAGAGAGCAAACGCAATACAAACTG